>CEMG01175476.1:0-11306 GCA_001179705.1 Baeospora myosura
TCTCACGCTCCGGGTACCAGCTCATCGCGGACCTCGGACCTCAACCGGGCCTGCTGTCTGATCGACCGACCACAAACTCAACATCAATCCAGTGAGCTTGGACTTGCTCGTCGCTCACGTTGGAAAATTTCGGCTTCAAAAGTAGTCACTACGGCTCTTCTATCCATTAAGTAAGGTACGTACACGAAAAACTTACACCTACTTAATCCGCCTCCTCGTCGCTCGCATCAGGCTCGTCATCAAGCAAGACACCGTCACCAGCCTGGACGTACTGCTCGACATGCCACCACAAATGCTCAAACCGAGCTCTCATCCTTGTCCGGAGATCAGCCTGCTGGCTCGCGTATGCCATTGCATCTTCGCCGCTCGAAAACGCGTCCCCTCGATGTTCAACGTTCAACACCCATTTCTGCGCCTCCCATGCCCAGAATCGAAGAACCCGCCTCATCTCTTCTTGTAGAAGCTGCACTTCCTCCGACCATCGCATCGCTCTAGCACGGTTTTAGCACGGTTTTTACACATCTCGATACGTACACCTATATGATACTCTTTGTCTATGATACAGTCCCACATTTGGATCAAAAAACACGTACCGTCGTGAGCGTACCTTGTGGGGAACATTCATCGAAATCACCTAGACTTCAAAACGGCTATCTTCGACTATGTCATCCCAGATCATCCCAGAAGACGCCAACTCGCACATGCCCTACCTCATGCAACCGCAATCGTACAACAACCGCGATCGTACAACCACCCGCTCCTCTCGCGACGCATATGAAGATATACGCAACTGAGAGATAGCGGGGTCTTGAACCTGGGACCCGGAGGAGAAGTTGGTGGAGATCGCTGCGAGGGGACATGAGAAGGTCGTTGGGACACAGATCAAGGGAAAGGGATACACATACTTGCGGTCGTCCTCGTAGAATAGACATATCCGCCCACGATCTATCTATGACGGCTTCGTGGACTTCGTGGACCTACACTGTATGACCAGAGCACCCGCCGTATCCCTATCACATCCTGCCCTATCACATCCTGCCCTGAAACGCTCCGTTGAAAATCTCTTCTCATCTCGTGCTAAAGAGAGGAAAGCTCACCAAACACGCGGCGCGATCCGTCTTTCCACCATTATAGCCTCCTTCACGCGACGCGTCGAAGCATTCTCCAAGGCCGCGACACAACCGCGACACCCTTCAAACCACCCTTCAAGGCCTTCGCAGTCCCGGAAAGGCAGTTTTGACTGTTGATCGGATCGTTTCGGGTTCGTCGATAGCAGGTGTATAGCTCATGAGCCTGGTGAATCGGTGGTGGCTTTGGAGTCGATAGGTGTGACAACGCTTGGAGGAAACTGGGAGGTGCTTCGAGGCCGGACGGGGTGGTTTGACCGAATTCGAATTCGGAGCTAGCCGATCTGGAGGATGTTCAATACGAAATTGAAAGATCTCATAATGTGAGAGGAACACACCGGCGACCATATCGTGTATATCCTGGCTTCAGAGTGGACCAAGAGGCCACAGCTGCGACAGATTCGTGAGCAATGTTCCACCCGTCGAGGAGGACGTTGGTCGAAATGACTTCCTGGGTCGTCGGTGAATTGCTTGGTTCAAATTTCAAGGGCCGAGGTCTGAGCTATCGTGTATCTCTTCATAGTGTCCAAATGTGTGTACGAAAATCGGAGAGACTGGCGGAAGGTTAGAGGTACTTCTGAGTAAGTATCTGGGGACTGTCGTGGATGCATCGATGCATCGATGATCGATGAGCCCTTGAGCTTGAGCAGTTGAGGTGGCAGGAAGAAAAGTCGTGATGACCCGAGAGGCAGTGCAGGTTTATTTGTCACTGTTGCTTTTGCGTATTTTCTCACGAATAAACTTGCTCTGAACGCCAACAATCTGCCCCGGCGACCGACTCATTGGAGATGCAGGACGAAGCCGTAAAGGCTTTTCTATGAGACTCCTGCAACTCTCTCTTTTCACACACTCTCTCATCCGAATCCATTCTTCCGTGGAGCTCTCAAACTGGGACCCACAATATCAATCAATACAGAAGAGCTGGCACGCCGGCGACGCCGCACGAGTGATTTGTATAGAACACCATCTCCATCGGTTAACTGGCTTTCCGTTAGCTTCTTGGAACAGTCTCTAGCACCCTAGATGATGTATGGGAATTGTGTATCTCCGAAACATCAGAAGGGCGATGAATCGATAACGACATTACTATTGACCGCATGTTTGTGTGAAGGTGCAGTCCGGACGGGCGTTCAAAGACTACTGACAGTTGCACGTTCAACTTCTATATCCGAGAGAAGTCTTGTTCTCGGCCCCTACAACTACCTTCAGCTCTCCTTCTTCAAGTCGGGTCTACTAGGCTATTATCATGGAACGCAAGGACTCTGATAAAACCGAGATACATGTCTCAGAAACCATTCAAGATTTGCCCATACCACCCGGCAGAGTCTGGCGCAAATTTGACGTTCATGTTCTTCCGGTGGTATCGATATTGCTGCTCCTTGCGTACTTGGTAAGCTGGTAATACTGGTCTTCTGGGATGAGAGATGTAACCCATTTGTTTCGCAGGATCGCAGTAACATTGGCAATGCTCGAGTGGCCGGGTTGCAAAAGGACTTACAGATAAGCAATCATCAGGTACTCAGCATACCAGTCTCATCCTCCATCGATTGGAATTTGATCTAACGACGTCACTTTCAGTATAGCGTTGCTCTTACAGTCACGTATATGTGAGCTCCGCATATCCTCGAAAGTAAAAGCGTGTATGGTCTGATGATGACTCTTTCCCGAGACCTTTCATGCTTGTGATGATTCCGGCGAACTTGTTGCTTAAGGTAAACTTGAACTTTACGCCATTACAATGGTTTCTAGCTGAACAGTTCGAAACTGTCAGCGCGTGGGCGCTAACGTATTACTCCCCATCATCACAATGCTATGGGGCTTTACCTCGATGATGCACGGTTAGTCCTCGAGTCCTTAAAATGACATACCGCTGGAACGACAAACGATATAGGATTCGTCCAGAGCTATGCCGGTCTACTTGTTTGTCGGTTCTTCTTGGGGGTGTTTGTAGGTAAGTATACTTCTGGTTCTTCGTGATGATTCTACTTCTTACGTGCTCTTTAGGCGGTATTCTTCCATGTATAACACTTTACATGTCGTCTATCTATCCACGGTACACGTTGCAATTCAGGTGCGTGGCGCACGTTCACCGCCAACAACCATCAATGACCGACTTGATCTTGATATTTACCAGAATTTCGCTGTACTTCTCAACGTCATCTTTCGCTGGTGCATTTTCAGGCCTCCTTGCTACGGCAATTGTACATATGGATGGTTTAGGTGGGAAAAGAGGATGGTCTTGGATATTCATACTGGTACGCCGATTAAACGTCTTTTCCATTCATTCGATCTTTTGACTCAGTCAACCATCTAGGAAGGAATACTAACTATCGTGTTTGGCGCCATGTCATTCTGGCTTCTGCCAAAATCTGTAGCTGACGCAGGATTTCTGACTTCGGAAGAGAAGATATATGTTGAGCGCAAACTACGGGAAGATGGAATCACAGCAAAGGAATCCAGCGACGACGAAATCAGTTGGCGCGGTCTTCTTCAAACATATCAAAGACCCAATGTCGTACTGATGATGCTCGCTTGCTTCCTTAATGGAACGACAGAGACAGGGCTGGCATAGTGAGTCTATGACAACATCTGGTACAATAATATTGCTCATCCTTACGGCGATTCCTTTATAGCTTCGAGCCCTCCATTGTTCAAAGTCTTGGATATTCTGCCAATCGCGCACAACTCATGAGCGTGCCTCCTTTTGCGGTGACCTTCGTTCGTAAGTTCCCTCGTCTCTTTCTCGTTCCTGCCCGAGAGATCGTTTATTCATTGAATTTAAACGTAGTCGCTATCATAACTGGATTTCTGTCCGATCGACACCATATCCGAAGCATACCCATCATTATATTCTCTCTCATGGCTCTGATCGGCTTCTGCTTATTCTTCGGTGAGTATGCCAGCCCACGCAGTATATTAGTGCTTGATTCCTAAGGAACTTCTCAGGATCTGATTCAAATCCTGTGCGATACGGATCGTTGTTCTTATCTCTTCCTGGATGTTACTGCCCAGTCCCGTCATTTGCAGCTTGGACCGCCAACAACGCCGCTCCATATACACGCAGAGCTGTTTCTTTGGCTTCTCTGACGATCATGACTAGTGCTGGCGCTATCCTATCAACGTGGTTGCTCGGTGCGCTTTCGCCCCCGCCAAGATACACCACGGCAGCTATAAGCTTCATCGTATTCACCATCGTTCAACTCATCCTTGTGGTGGCAAATTTGGTGTATTGTGCGTGGAAGAATCGGGAGAAGCAGAGACAGAGGGAACTTATGGGGGAGTCGGAAGAGGTTAAGGGATTGGGCGATAAAAGTGCCTGGTTCGTGTATAGTTTGTGATCATGAATCCGGAATACATTCGCCTACACTCATCCACCTTATGTGTGAGACATCGTGATTGATCGCTATGAGACAGAAGTTGTAATCATCATGTACGATGTTGGGATATGTATGATAAGATAAAGGCAACAATTTGAAGGTAGGTTTCTAGTGCTCCAGCTTCCGACTACTTCTATCTACCGTTGACCTCGTGTATGCCTATGAAATCCGTGCGACTGTTTTTGGACGGGTGTCCTCATCTCCAGGCATATAGAGCCCGAGGTGTATTCTCCCGTGTGGTGTCAAATAACAGCCGCTTCGGAGAGATGGTACCCCCATGGACTGAAGATGTATGGACACGACCTGTAGCAGATCATCACAGCAGTGAAAACGGCAACTTCGCCCAGATCTGATATTTCGGCAGAAGTGAGATACACGATTCAGATATCTAGTATACTCCGCGCCGCTTGTCCTAGCAAATATTCCTCAAGTTCCATTCCCGTCGTCCCGAATCCGTCTGACCTGCTACTTACTTATCAACCCAGAGTCCAGACTTGATATATGGGTTGCGGGACGTCCGATAGTTGGCTTTCCACGATGAGTGGGCCTCGCTTAAACCATACTCCGAGTTGAGATAACATCTAGGATGCCATAAGAAGAATTCTGTCCTCGAGTTCGAAGGATCTGGTTGGGATCCGGAGCTTGTTGCGGGGTGGACATAAGTCAGCACTATCATGATGTTCAATTATTCGCTCGTCTAGACGCTGTACAAACTTCGCATGTGCGGAGTATCATTGAATAGACTGTGCAGGACAGTCGACGTTGTTGGGAAGGAACAGCAGGCGATTCCAAAGGTCTTCCTCATGTAAGTGACGTAGGAAACGTTCGGTCTTCTCCGCCCCGCCGGCCATTGCCGGTTAATCGTTTCGCTTCTGCTAGGGTTTGCAATCTTCGACGCGAACTTCAATGTTGACATTCTCGTGACGACACAATCTGCTTATATCTGAGGCCAGGCCTCAAAGATTCGTCATCTAGTGGCTTGTCGGTCGCATCTCCAATCTGAGGCCTGAGTCGCACCAAGTCGCACCGGTTCGTACCGTATACGTGTCACCAAACCCTCAAGACATCTCTAAATGATTCCAAATTCATTGGGAATGCGATCAACGGAAGGTGGGTCCAATTATGTTGGCGACTGAATCCCCAATGTCCCATATAACTTAGCGAATACGTGATGGAATATGAGTGACGTTTGTGACTAGCCAACGTCTGAACCAACAGTTTCAAGTTTGAACCCACCACTGCCGCCAAAATGGATAATAACACTCTGCGAGTGAGCCTCGCTGTTATCGCTCTCATTGCTGCAACGATCGTGTGGTCCGCCTTGCCAATGAGACGTTCTGTCATACCATTTCCCCCGGGTCCGCCACAATGGTTTTGGTCCGGAAACTATCACCAGATCCCAAAACGTCAGCCTTGGTTAACTTACACTGCCTGGGGCAATGTGTATGGTGTGTTTCTAAGATTCCCCGAATGATACACTTATTGATTACCGCGCACCTAAGGGCCCATCGTATACTTCCGCATCTTCAGCGAAACGAACATCCTACTCAACTCAGGGAAAGCCGTACTCGATCTTCTGGAATCTCGCTCGTCCATCTACTCCGACAGACCATTCTCCTGGATGTTTGGCGAGCTTCTAGGACGCAAGTTAAATGTCTTCAGAATTACGATCAAGCATCCACGGTTCAAAACATATAGAAAAATGATGCATTCTGGATTGAGTCCTCGCGCAGTACAGAACTATAGACCCCTTCAAGAAAGCGAAACACGCCAGCTTCTTAAAGGTCTCCTAGATACACCGGAGAACTTTGTTGCTCATCTGAGAAGGTACGTCCGTATCCCGCAGTTAGCTTTCTACGAGCTAATGTCCTGTTACGAACTACAAAGGAGTGCCGGGGCGCTTATTCTCAAAGTTGCTTATGGATACGATGTCTCGCAAGACAGTGACATCTTCGTGAAGGCTGCAGAGGAGGCCTTTCTAACGCTCCATAATCAGAAGCTCGCTCGTCTTTTCATGGTAGACTACTTCCCTATCTGTTGGTGCCTTCGTCTGGCGTGTTTTTATCACTTTAAACGACTCTGATATGGTCACATAGTACGTTTTGTTCCCGAATGGTTTCCCTTCGCCGAGTTCAAGAGGACTGCCAACGAGTTTAAGAAGACTAAAGCCGAAACAATGCCGTTCCATTGGGCGAAGTCCGTCATCGTACGCCCCTTTGCCCTTGGTCATCCATCTCATTTAATGATTCTATATCTACAGGCGTCTGGAAATCATGTCGAATCATTTACCTCTCGATTCCTTTGCTCAGATGGTGGTCGTATGCCAGGAGAAGAGGAGCAAGACATCATCGCAATGTGCACGGCTGGCCTCTATGTTGGTGGCTCTGATACTGTGAGCCTACCAACTTGTATCAACTTGTACAGATCGATATCAAAACGATGGCTGTGTATCCTTTGCAGATTCCTTCTGCCATGACTTCCTTCTTTGCACTCATGACACTATACCCGGAAGCCCAGAAATTGGCTCAGGAGGAAATTGACAGCGTCGTCGGTAACAATCGTCTTCCGACATTGGATGATCAGAGTTCACTTCCATACATTTCTGCGCTGCTCAAGGAAAATCTTCGCTGGGCTCCGCCTGCTCCCTTAGGTACGATATATGACTTCAACTACGAAACAATTTCACGATCAATGATACTCTACTCTAGGGTTCAAGCATCGAGTCATGGAAGACGACATTTACAAAGGCTTCCAGATCCCAAAGGGATCTAGCATCATTCCCAATATATGGCAAGTCCATATCTACCTCGCCTGACCTTTCGAATCTCACTTTGAGGTCAGGGCAATAACTCATGATCCCGATCTCTATCCGGACCCCTTCACGTTCGAACCTAGACGCCATCTCGGACATAACGCACAGATTGATCCCTTGAAATTTATCTTTGGATTCGGTCGCCGGGTATGTCCCGGTACGTGGCTGACTAGCTTCTGTCTCTTCTAACAGTGCTCATCTCATCGACGATCATCCTGTTTAGGCGCAAATTTTGCGGAGGTCTCTCTGTTTTTGACTATGTCAAATGTCCTTGCCGCGTTCCACATTGGCAAGGAAGTCGTTGATGGGAAGGAGATCGTACCCAACATTGAATGGGTGGGCGGAGCACCAGTTATGTTTGTGGTTCTCTTCAGTCAGGTCGGAATGTCCAGATACGACTCACACCTCTCTCAGGAATCTTAAACCATTCATCTGCCAAGTATCACCTCGCTCATCATCCGCTACAGTATTGGTAAATGCTTAGCGCTTGGAGCTTGGCTAAAGGGCTCTCTAAGTGCTCATTCTGCCCAAATTCTACCACTGTATACTTACATGCTAACTCGTGACTTCCTTGATAATCTGAAAGAAAATTTGTTCAAAGCGTGTTTGTGATATCCCAACTTTCCGCGGCATAACACTACCATAAGTGTACAGCAAAGCACCCACAGTTTCACCGCTCTCTCCTCTTCTTTTCCGTGGAAGCCGTGCTCTTTCCTCCGCCGGTTCTGCCGCACGGGGCACCCCTACAAACCCACCAAACGTACACCTCAACTACTGGAAACGATCAAACTTATGAGAGCTGTGTGTACGAAGGTGGTGATGTGAGTGCACCACATTTACACCCCACTGCACACAGCGTCAGTGAGGATTGAGCTCGCGGTAAGATACACCCACAGTGACTATCAGAGGTGGCGAATACCAATCTTCTTTGGCACCTTATGGGAGGCGTTGATCTGGTGTTGAATTTCGCAGAAGCTCACTTGAGGTCGGCGACAGTCTCCGTGCCACTGGCACCGTGATACCGATCAGCACTGAAGCACCTAACAACGCAGCTATACATGAACAGGCCCACCTGATATACCTAAGTATATACAATTTCTTAAAACCATACATCCTCGACTAGCCGAGCAAACGACCAATTCTTGACCACCTCTGCGTACTCAAGCGGAATCTTGGAGGTAATTCACTTTCTTCGGACCACGAAACTGGTCACCAGGGAGTGCACCGCTTCCATCGTCGTCAACATGGGTTATGGTCTCCAAGTGGATTTCCAAGCCCTGCGCCCTAGGATCCTGACTACTTGCTGATCGCGTCGTATTACTCCTGGGTTTGAAATGGAGACTAGACGGTGCGGTGTAGGCGTCATCTGAGTCAGAGCCTGCCCTGACAATAATGGAGGAGAACTAGAAATCGTAAGTGTTGTCAGTTATACCTGTTGAACAGACGATCCGTTAGCTTACCACAATCCCCTACGGCAGGAGTAGACAAAGATGAGCGTCCACTTCCAGATAGACGCATTGGCAAAACCAGTACTTACAATGACAGGTGGCATCTGATAGCATTCGGTTATAAATGCGAATGAGACACTAACATAATTGACGAGTTGTGGTAAAAGGCGGCTGCTCACCGTATTCAAAAGGAAGAAAAATGCAGATAACTTCAATAGTTCCAGGACCAGGAGAACAATGAGGTACGTTGAGTAGACGGCGGCTGACAGTTCTTCAAGATTAGTCTCTACCCAAACAACTTATTACTGTCACACTGACCAGATTCCACGATAATGGCCAATATGTGCAAGGGCCGCCCATGCCCGCACCGTCTACCAGACGAAACGATGTAACGCGCTACATTCCTCTGTATGCTCAATATCTTGTAGGAAATCAAAACTGTGTGATTATAGTAAGTTCTGCGAGCGCATGCAATCGCTTGATACACGCACGGGTACAGAGGAGGTTGTTGCCCAACGTGATGGAGAAGAAAAAGACAAAACGATATGCCACCGCCGCACCAATAAGAGGATCGCCAGGGGGTAGATTCAAAGCTGCGACGGCCCAGATTGAAATTGCTAATGGAATATAACGTGTTCAGTATCGTCCTCGGCAAAGATGAATGACTGACCGAAATTAGCGAGAAAGAGCATGGATGGCAGTAAAACGACAAGGTACCGCTTTCCCCAAACTATAAAGCAACGATACACCTGGGTTAAAGAAGTTCAATCTCGCCAGGTGCGAACTTGAAGGTCACAAAGAGAATGCGATTACCAAGAATAGATCTGCCACATGAATATTGGCAACCGATATCCCCTGCCGCAGCTTGGATTCGAAGGAGTTTGACTTCAACAGATATATAGTAGGGGCATTCGGGGTGGCCATGTTCGAGGTAAATGCGAAAAACGCCCTAGTGAAATCGACAATGACGTGCTGAATAATCGATACACATCAGCATGAACGTGCCGCTCGGATGTCAGGATGGAATGCCACGTACGGCGGTGATCAGTACGAAGATAGACGTGCTGGTGAAGACAAGATACTGAAAGGAAAGTGTCTTGTTGCGTCTTTGGTACATCATGGTCAGATGCTTCACAAAGACAACGATATATGCGCCTGCAAGGACGTTCATTATCGGGATGAGGACAGAACAGTATATGCGGACGACTTGCCGTATACTAGTCCCTCCAGCAATATACCTGCAAGACTAGCCTCGGCGAGACCGAATGCCATGTCTGAAGTTCAGGTAAGAAGGAGTAGTGGGATCTGTTCGGGTGAGCTGGGGTCAAATCAGGTTGGTAGGACGCATTTATACCCACGAATGTCCCAGAACGGTGCGACGCATTTGTCTATAGATTCGGGTGAGAGTCAGCACTGCGCCTGGTTTCATTTTTCTTAATAATGTACTCCGAACTCATCATTGGAGCGGCTCGACCTACATGTTTAGGAGAAGTATCATATCCCGGCATTGACGTACACTGTCTTCGTGACGGACTTACGAAGAGTCCGACCTGGTACTACCGATTGATCATGGTGTGCGCGTGCGTTCTTTTAGGCGCTGTCGTCTCAATCGAGGGCATAAATATCTGGAAGATCATTCAGCTCCCGAACAGGTATGGAAATGGACATGCGGAACGGGCTCCTGGAAGATGATATCTGTATGCTCAATGCATAGAGTAATCACTTTGGAACCATACTGAGAATTCTTTTCTTTCCGAGCTACCCGAATTTGAATGGATCATTCGGAAGGCCAGGAATCGTATTGTGTAAACAGTTCTCCCGTCGCGTTGCGTCTGAGAACAGCAGCATCAGGACTGTAATCAAATAGGACTCTCATTGACTGACTTATTGGATATTGCGCTCTGCCTTCGAAGAAGCGACGGCTGTAGTTCTCGGCAGAGTAGAGAGGAGAGCCTGTGGAAGGAAATATCTTAGTCCCGGGCCAGATCTCTGCGGCACAGACAAGCAGGGATTAAACGCAGCATATGACGAATGCCTTCGCTGGCAGTGGCGAGATTATCATGACCGATACGTTGATCATGTAGGGGCCTCGTTCAATCATTCTGTGGCTCGGCTCGAGGCATCTCCAGACTGCGCGAGACGAATCAAGGCTTTGGATCAGCGTATTACGCACAATATTCATGTTCAGTTGCTTTAGAGAAAAGTGTGGATGTAGAGAGGACAGCGTGGATGTAGCTGGTCGGGAGGTCTGTGGATTCATTGACTGTGTGGTTTCATTGACTGTGTGATTTCATTGACCGGAAGGACTGAGAATCTCTTCTCGTGAGCACCTCTGATCATACACCGATTTTACCTGCTCTTACCGTTGGAAATTGAAATTGAGCGCGAGACCGGCTCGTATCGGGAAATTTGGACGAGTCGCTATTCAACGCCTTGTAGTGCCTTCGAATTCCTTTAGTTGAGTGCTTTGAGTCGGTAGTAGGCGAGTAGTCGGTATAGATTTCAGATGAAGGTCGAACCAGGAAGCTTCAAGACGCTGTTC
>CEMG01175484.1:2588-15460 GCA_001179705.1 Baeospora myosura
CAGCAGCAGCAGATGTACGCGCAGCAGAGTCTGGTGCCGCAGCCTACTGGGTTCGGGTAAGTCTACTTTCCAACCATGATACAGAGGTAGCAACGATTTGACGAATTCATCATCATCACTATTTATAGCTCAAACAATCCCTTCGCACCAGCACAATCTCCTCCACCACTCCCAACACAGAACACCCTCAACCCGCCCTCGTTCAACCTACAGGGCACATACACGAACCACAACGCGGACAACGTCCACAACCTTGGCCAGTCCTCACCTTCGCCTGGGCCGTCGCAGCGTCCTGCTTCGCAGAATACCAATCAGCACAGACCAATTCAAGTGAAGCCAAGGAAAGATGAAGATGAGAGACTGGCAAGTCTGTTTGCGAACAGGGACGATGGCCAGGATACGTTCGGGAATACTGGGGCTTTGAGGTGGGTAATGATCACGCCTTTTTCATCTCAATGCTCATGTGTGGCGTTCCAATTTCAGATACGGCCACGGTGCTGGGGCGCGGATCATTGCTCAGCCAACGTCAAACCAGAACCAACACAACCCCTTCGCCATCAAGCAGCCGCAACAGCAGAGTAGTGAACAACCATTCTTTAGTATTTGATTCGGTTCTGAGCGCTGTTTGAGGGGTGGGGTTTGACGGAATTCGGTGTAAGTATGGAGTTGAATGTTGTTTTTGTGTATTTCTTTTCTCTCTCTTTTTCTCTTCACACTTTCTTCCTTCTTCCTCTTTCATGCGATCTTGCACCGATTATATCCCTACTTACCAGTCTCTCCCGCATAAATTTCTTCATCCTCCACGCTACCTCTTTGAGTGGTCATTATACTCGACACTAACGAATCGTGTCGGCGATACCTCATTCATTCTACGTCTATTGTTTGTATGACTCTTCGCTTACTGCATTCTGGATGTCACCCCTGACAAACTATAAGTTATACATACTCTTTCATCTTATGCAAGTTTTGGGTGGATGTCGCTGCGAAACGTCTGCGGTCCTGGCGGTAGGCTCGTAGTGGCACAGCATATATGACTGTCTAGATGATACATAGGATCTGGAACCCGTGTGATAGTAGGATCTTTGAACGTCGACTTCCATGTCTGTCCTTCCACCGACTATTTCAATATATCTACAGCTACGGCGTCACAGCTTTCGAAAGGCTGTCTACGTCGAGTACGCTCGGTACCTCTCATGAGATGTCACCACCTACGTAACAGAGTATCATGTTCTGTATGTACAGGGATGCACCCGGGGCCATCTTCTCCGAGAAGATGACTGATTTGGAGGATGTCGAGGAGCGTTATCTTCCTGGAGTCGATATACATCCGTGGTTCAAGTCTGGTTTATCTGGAGATGGGCAAATTTCAAAGAGATAAACATATATCGTCTGTGGAGTTTGCCTATCACCAGGAAAATCAGACTTAGACCACGGATGATCGATCTGTTTCTCGGCCCTTGCCTGGAAAATAGGCATGGCCTGGACTTGTGATAGTGCTCTGAGACTCCCAGTCGCTCTTGTTCGGAGAGCTCATAATTGATTCGGAGCTGGATGTGGACGTCGTTATCTGGGATGCGGGCCGAAAGGCCATCGTAGTGGTGTCCAGGTTGGATGTTCCTTCTTCGGTAGATAGGATAGAGCGGTAATGTACAACGACAATGATTGCAGTCTGAGTGATACCCTAGAGCTCCCATGAATAACACTAACTCGAGCATTTAGTCGGACTGTGACATACCGCTAGTGGAATGAGCATCCTGAAGGTGATGATGGCACCTTTACTATGAACTTCGCTAAGGATCAAGGCGATTAACTATCCGAAGCACCCTCTCCTTAGTTCGTACGTGTCATGTGAGATGCCAGGAGGACTTACGTGCCCTGCAGTGCATAGAGCACCTGTCTCGACAAGGAGGAGAATGATGCCCCTGTATGCCTTTCGGAAGATGTGGCCGGTAGCCTTCATCGATTTATCCTGATGCCTATTGCATCGTTTGAAGTCAGTCACAATTTAATCTTGTGTAAGAAAGAGAATCTCTGCGTACCATATCTTCCCAGTAATCAAACATGTGCACAATACAGTATTTATAATAGTCAAGATTGTGGTAGGAAGCGCGAAGGATAGTACAAGGTTCTCTTTGATGGTGTGTACGATTGACGCGACACCGAAACCTAAATGAAGTTGTCGTATCAGAATTTCGACGGCAAATACGGTTACTCACCCAGAGTCAACGCAAATATGATGATTGGAAGGGCCATGACATATCGACAAGGTCTCCAAATGATCCACGCTCGCCAAACGAGGATAGCATCACCAAGAAATATCTGGGTATCCCAATCGCTTCAGAATCCGTACATAAACAGAGAAACGCCCTACAACGTACATGCATGTAGGCAAAGAACGCAAGCTTGGAGGTGGATACTTCACTATTCAGCGCCTGGGCCACGACAAAGCTCATATGGATTGTGGAATCGAAAAACATGATGGCAGCGACCACGAATATCGCAGCTCGTGTGCCACTACAAGGCTTCGAAGATGAGCTATAAATATGAGATCAGACCACATTAGTGTGGATACACGATAAAGACCTACATCTGAATGTATACAACGGCGAGGAAGAGTGCCCAGAATACACCTAAATTGAAGCCTGCGTCAATACGAGTTGACACTGTGGATGTTTGTGAACTACCGTATAATAATCCCTCACAGAAAACAGACACTGTGTCGATCTGTGAGGGACTAAGAGCCATCTTGGGATGTAATGGCAATAGCGAGTGGGAGAGAGCAGCATTCACCGAAGGGTCGAAGACTTGTATGTAGGCGCTTTGCGCATAGAATGGGTTACGGACATCCACCTTAAGTACCGTCTGAGAGCTATTTGAGCGCTAGATAATTGAGACAGCAGTGGCGGTATTAGGGAGCAATATTCAACTATGACTTCGAACAATGGAGCCCTGCCAACATGAGTCAAAAAAGGAGTTACCAGTGTGATTCCTGTCGAAGCATAACGAGGTGTGTGCGACAGGCTCTGGGTGAAGGTGTCTGTTGGCCAGCAACCCTTGGCGAAGTTCTTTCAGAAGTGACAGAAGTGCGAATCGGACCTAGTTTTGCGGTTTTCATTCGTTTGGGCAACAGTTCCGATCAGATGCATATGCCAGACAGACGATCGAAGCTCTCGGGACTGAAACTCGCCGATGAAGGGATTAGCAGGTTCAGACGCACTAGCTGGATGAGCTGTTGCAACGCTAAATTGTTGGATCACCGTAATCATGAGTGGCAGGCGCCAGAGAGAACTTAGAAGGCGCTTACTGCTGGGGGAACCAAGACGCGTTGGCCACAGTACTTGATTGCTGTTAAGCCACATTGTCTTGCTTCCCATGTGATGTTGAGAGAAGAGCACAAGGAACAGCTAGAACCTGGAAGTCAAAGTGGGATGTTGCGACTTTAAGAAGAGGAGAAGAGGGCTGAGAACCAAGTTACCTCGTCCTTTATCTTCAGGAATGTATTTCGGGCTACAATATGAACAGCCCGGAACCAATTCGTAAATTGGCCCATCACAGCTTGATGGAGATAGAGCATAAACCGGTTAGGCGTTTCGAAATGTGTTCCAGAGCTTAGAAATGCTGTTGAAGTGCTGTGAAGACTCGAAGGTTGGGAATCTGCGCGTCTCGCTTCCTCAGCCATGCACAAGTGTCGCTTTTGAATCAGCGACACAAGGGTGCACTCCTGCTTGTACATATGAATCGGAAAAAGCCAGGGAATATTTTGAGCTAAGGCGGCGGCTTGCAGACGGGCCCGTGAGCAGCAATTGTTGGTGGATGTTGAAGTTGGCTGCCCAAAGCTTCCGAGCCCGGACGGTAGCGAAATGGCTTAGTCAGCGCGAACTTTATTTTTTCAAGTCATACACGTTGGCCCCGACGTTCACCACAGTCTCAAAGGCGCACCAAGTTCGTGAAAAGTCACATCTGTCTCTTATTATTTGAGAGGTATACAGCTTTTTATACTGACCTGATCACTGATCTAACAAGGCATTACAACTCTAGTGACAATGGCGCCGTTTTCTAAACCTGAGACAGTGCTGAAGCAGGCCGAGGGACTCGTGTCCGTCGGTCAGACTCATGCTGCTCTCCAATCCCTGACAGAAATGTTCTCCTCGAAACGCTTCCGTTCGACACCTCTCACCTCGCTGGAACCCATCATGCACCGCTTCGTCGAGCTCTGCGTCGACATGCGCAAAGGACGCACCGCGAAAGAAGGACTCATGCAATACAAAAATATCGCACAAAACACCAGCGTGCAGAGCATAGAGTCTGTTATCACCCGATTCGTTCAGCTGGCCGACGCGAAGGTCCGGGAGGCGCAGGAAAAGGCGGCTGTAAAGTCGGCCGTGGACGTCGATGACTTGGAGGCTAGCGAGACGCCCGAGAGCATCCTACTCGGTGCAGTGAGCGGAGACCAGAGCAAAGACAGGACAGACAGGGCTTTGGTGACTCCATGGCTTAAGTTTTTGTGGGAGAGTTATCGTACGTCACTGGAGACGCTGAAGAACAACGCACGCTTGGAAGTTATCTACCAGGTCGGTATACCTCCAACTACTCTTATGTCAGCTTATCTTACCGTTCACACAGCAAATTGCCCAACAAGCGTTCAAGTTTTGCCTCAAACACCAGCGCAAAGTCGAGTTCCGCCGCCTCTGCGAAACCCTCCGTCTGCATCTTTCAAATGTCGCCAAATACTCACACCAGCCTCACTCGATCAACCTCTCTGACCCTGACACTCTTCAACACCATCTCGATACTCGCTTCGCCCAACTAAACACGTCAGTTGAACTGGAGCTCTGGCAGGAAGCTTTCCGCTCAGTCGAGGATGTCCACAACCTCCTCACCATGGCCAAGAAGGCCCCAAGACCAGCCATGATGGCCAACTACTACGAGAAGCTCACAAAGATCTTCCTCATGAGCGGCAACGCTCTTTACCATGCCGCGGCATGGAGCAGATATTATGCCCTCGTTACTAGCATTGGTGGGAAATCTGAGGAGGAGCTTAGCAAGCTCGCTGGGCAGGTACTCGTCAGCGCCCTTGCTGTTCCTGTCGGCCTCAGCACGGATGAGCCTGAGGAGTTGAAGGGCAAGAACGGCAGACTCACTGCCCTACTTGGACTCAGCAAGATGCCTACTCGGTCTGCCCTTCTTAAGGATGCAGTAAGTATCTTTCTCCTCTTTTCGTCTCTTGAAAGAAACCTAATAAATGCCGTCATCGTAGCTGTCAAGAGATGTCCTCAAGCTCTCGCCACCCACCGTCAAATCACTCTACAACCTGCTCGAAGTCACCTTCGACCCGCTCACCCTCTGTTCTTCCATCGCTCCCCTCCTCCAATCCCTATCTTCCTCATCCGACCCCTCTTACGCAGCCTACCTTCCCCTCCTCCACCAGGCCCTCCTCTCGCGCCTACTCTCGCACCTCTCGCAGGTCTACTCCTCCATCAAGATCGAGAACCTTCTCTCGCTCATCGCTCCTCTCAAGGAAGCCAACGTCGATGGTGCATACGACGAGGAGCAGATCGAGGCCTACGTCATGGGATGTGCGAGACGCGGGGAGCTCAGCGTCCGAGTGGATCATCTCGATGGATGTATCGTCTTCACGGACGAGGCTTTCGCCAGCGTGGGTATGGGATCCGACACCAGCGGGCCGACACATCCTACATTGAAGGATGGGAGTGCGATCCAGCCTACGATCTCCGAGCTCGTGCGGACGAGACTCGGGAACGTTGCGACATGCTTGTACAACTCGGTTGAGGTCATCGACGGGCCGTCGAAGTCGAAGCCAACTGAGGAGGAGCAGCAGGCCAAGTTCAAGGGTCTCATAACTGCTGTCGAGTCCGAGAGGAAAGCGCTCCAGCTGCGCCGGGCACTTGTGGCTCGTCGTCGGGAGCTCCTTAGCGAGTTGAGTGTTCGTAAGGAGAAGGAGGAGACGAGCAGACGCGCGGAGATCAGTCGTAGGGAGAGGGAGGAGGAGGCGAAGAAGTTGAAGGAGGACCAGAAGCAGAAGGAGCTGGCAAGGAACAAGCAGGAGAAGGAGAATATCAGGATCATCGAGGCCAAGAAATACGCGCAGTCGTTGCTCGATATCGGTGTTTTGAAGACGAAGGATGTCGAGGTATGTTTCTATTCATCAAGTCGTCCGTCTCTTCGCTAATCCTCCTTCCCCTCTCATTGCAGAATTTGGAGACATACGATACCGAAGAACTCATCAGCATCCAAGTCCAACATCTCGAGAAAGAGAAGAAGGAGATGTCGCATCGCCTCCGCGTCATCGCCAAGCGCGTCGACCATCTCGAGCGTGCTTACCGTAAGGAAGAACAGCCGCTCCTCGCAGAGGATTACGAGCAGCAACAGAAGAACGACCGTGAGACCTTCCTGGCTCTGCAAACCTCGCGCAAGGAGGAAGCCCGCCAGACTCATCAGGAGGACCTCGCTGCAAAGGCTCGTCTATCTCGCATGATGCCCGACTACCTCGCTAGGAAGGAGTTCATGATCTCAAGGAAGGGCGAGGAGTATGCCAAGAAGAAAGACGCTGCTCAACGTAAGATTGCCGCGGAGAAGGCTAAGCGGAAGGAGGCTGTCTTGCAAGAGAGGGAGGAGGAGCGCAAGCGCTTCGAGGAGGAAGAGAAGATCGCAAGGGAGAGGGAGGAGGAAGAACAGAGACTCGAAGAGGGTAAGTTGTTGTGCCGTATACGCCCGTTTATCTAAACTAACGTACTTTCTTTACAGAACGTGCCGCCGAAGAGGAACGTATCCGTGCAGAGGAGGAAGCTGCCGCCGAAGCAGCCGAAAGTGCCAAGCGCGAAGTAGAAGAAAAGGCCGCTGCCACAAGGAAACAGCGCGAGGCCGAGCGCGCTGCCGCCCTGGAGCAAGCTAGGCTTCAACAACAGCGCGAGGACGAGGCTGAAGCCCGCCGTATCGCACGTGCTGCAGAGCGCAATAAGCCTGCTGCTGCCGCCGTCCCACCTGCACTCGCTGCTAGGGCAAATGGCGCTGAGCCTGGTGGCGGTGTCTGGAGACGCACACCCGTCAGCTCCGTGCCGCCCACCCCCACTCGCGCTGCTGCTGCAAGCACACCACCTCGGGCTGAAAGTCCTAGTCCCGCTGTTGCCAAGTACCGACCAGGGCAAGGTGGTGGTCAAAGCACGTGGAGACAACGAGAGGAAGCCCGGGCAGCGGGTATCGCACCTCCTGTTGCGGCTCGTACTGCATCTCCTCGCCCTGCCTCTCCTGCGCCTGTCGCCAAGGATGCTGCAACAAAAGAGGACGACGGCTTCCAAACCGTCGCGCCGAAGCGTGATTCTGTATGGCGTCCTCGTAGAGGACGGGCCTAGTAGTCGCAGTACTCTATACCCGTAGTAATCTTTATGATCTGGTTCGATTTTATGTTAGTATGCATATGCTCACCCATTCCCTGGAAAGAAGAGGAATCATACGCGAGAACCGTGATCTGCCGGCGATACAATGCGACACAACCCTAGTAATCACGACGTTATGGACGGTCGATATACAGTGTGGCGCAGTGGATGTGGCGCAGACGATGCAAATATGTAGGACGACTACAGAGAGGAATTCATCGCGCCTAGAAATGGTGCGATAAAAGCATGCATATATATACAGCAATAAGTGAGAGAGTGTGCAGATGATAGTGTACAAATGCAGTCTAATGATACCGTCCGTAGATGAAAGCCCGAGCCATAATGATACTCCAGAGTCCGTAGAAAATAACAACAACTTTACCGATTCTCCTCCTCCTTCATCGCCTCCGACATTAAGTCTGGAAAAACGAGTTGTCAGTCCAGTCCACCAGGTTCTTGAACCATCGTCTTACCTCCCCACATGGAGTTTTCCATGGACGACAACACATTTTGAGGATCATCTTCGGATATAGAATCTCTCCTGATTCTGAAGTCAGTAAATGTGCGCACAAGTCAGCAAAGACATACGGATATTTATAGCCAAGATCTGTGGAGAGCATGCTGATATCACTGTTCCGTCGGCTGCTCCTCTGTAGGCCAGACCCAGGACTTCCCAACAAGATATCCGGAGGTTGAAATCTTTGACTTGGACTTGGACTACTTGGGGCAGAACCATCATATCCAAGCGAGGAAATGTCTCGAGTCGATGCAGGAGGAGTCGCGGGCATCACGTCCACCACAATCGAAGGAATATCTTTAGAAAGGTGAACATTCGGACGACATATATGAGATGATTGTTTCCTACCATGCTCCATTTTGGCAGCTCGTACTTGTTGCATGTGAGCCAAAAATCTCCGCCTATGGGAGATGGTTTTCAACAGCGAGCGCACACGATCCAAGTTGACGAGGTCCGTAACAAGCTTGTTGACTTCGGTCCTCTGAACAAGGTCTTTCAAGCTGCAAGGCACCAGTTTCGGTAAGACGGAAGATACTAGAAAAGCGATATGAAAACCTACTCGAGGGCTTCACGATCTATGATGAGTTTGTGGTGAGCTAAGAGCATGAGCATATGCGTGAAGTCTATGCCACGGCCGTTGTGTGAAGCGATGGTGGCCTCGTGGAACAAGCGGCTGTAAAGGGCACGTCGTTTTCGGATATTGACGTAGTCGATGCTGTTGAGTACTCTGTCCAATTTGTCGAGGTCTACTCCATCCACCACTCTGGGCGCCCAGGCAAGTTCAGCCTCCGAGGACTGTTTGGACGCCCCCATGATCCTGGGAATGGTATATTCCGCAGGATATATCCGAACCTCGAAGACTCCACTGAGTTTCTGGTACACAGTCAAAATTTTGGGGGATTTCTTCCGAGGAATTATCACGACTTACTGCAAAAAATGGAACGAAACGATTGCGCTCCAGCTCGCGGGTTTTGGGATTGGCAAATTCCGCCCAAACCTTTTTGAACGACCGCATCTCTTCTCGGGTGATCGACTTGGCACCCCCAGTCGACGTTTGGAAGACGTATGAGAAGTTCTCGACGACCACACCTACAAGGAGCATGGTGAGCTTTGCGATGGAGGGTAGCATCATAGCACCTACCAGTGAACATGTTCACAAAAATGTACTATTCGCCTACCCTTTAGCCCACCATATATAGGGATGAATCTGACGACTCACCATGCTAAGAAGATTCCACACGATAAACAGGGCGAAGGCCCATCCGACGCTGCCACAATCTGATTCGGCCTCAGAGGCCGATGAATTGGTACATCGTGGATAGACAATAGCACTGTGATGGTTGAGGTTTGTTGATCAGTGGGTATTTAACTTATCGCATGTGACTTCACATACTAGTCGTGCATGTATTGATTCCAGCCTTCCCTATAGGTTGTCAAAGCTTGGTTGGCGAGTATCATCATTGCTGCAGAAAGCGGACTCACCCTGTACTCATGAAAGCAAGCATCACAAGAGCCTTGCCGATAGATGTATAATTCATGTTCCTGGTTTCGCCAGAGTGCCACTTGGTCAAGCCGAAAACCTCGACAAAGAGGATGGCAAAGAACAGGAAAAGAATGAGCCATAGGCCAAGCAAGCTGATGATGACTGGTAAGCTTGCCCTGTTGAAGCGGTGTGAGTTTCCAACTAGATTCAATAGTTGATAGAGCCACATACATCGCAGTCTTGAACAGCTTGTTGAGACTGTTCATTCTTTGCACCAGCTTGAACGCAATACTAACAAGGAAGAGCTTTTGCAGCTGCTGAATGGCGTAACCGTTGCCCGAGTCAAATCGAACAATCAGTGTAGTAATGAAGCTGCCCGCGGCTACGACCATGTCGAAAACGTTCCACCCGTTTGCACGATAACTGCGCCAACCGAGGCCAATGAGGCGAACTACAACATCAATTATATAGATGAAGGAAATGGCCAAGAAAAAGGCATCTGTCGGGATTGACGTCAGAAGCCATAATCGTTTGGATAAGGACTCTTACTTCGTAAAGTGTCCCCAAGCTCCTGTGTTGAAAAGGTCTGGGTCCTGAGAAAAAAACAAGCTGTCAGCGAATGTGTTGGGACACTATCAACCCGGTTTCTCACATCAAAGCAAAGATGTGCAAGACAAAGAGGAATGTCATTCCTCTCGACCACCACCCATGTTTATAGACTGCTCGATCGAAGCACCAGGCCCGAACGGGCGAAATAGGCCTGATATGTGGTCGCTTAGAAGGCCGCTGACGTTTGAAAAGTTTTTGCAAGTCGATCCACTCCCTTTGAGGTTTGGTCAAGAAGGCGGTGCCAGTCTTAGAGCTGAAATTCCCGATGATGATACTATGAAAGGTATATGTGAGCCTCGTAGATCAGTAAACTTTGAAAAGATAGATTAACCTGACAAAGAGAGTCAAGATGACGACACCTCCAATCAAATGATAGATAAGAAAGAATAGTGCATTGACTTGAGATGCGTTGTTCTGTGGTTGTTGTCCTATACCAACGATACTGGTGGCAGCATTCATCACATCGATCCAGCCTTCCAAGGAAACAATCTCGAAAAGAATGAGGAGTGAAGCACGGAACGAATCGAAGGAGAATGTCGTGGAAGGAGAAGGATTGTCCCAAACTCGAGGAGCTAGGAAGCCGAATGATTCCCCGTAGACGGTCACCGTATACTCGTTGATACATCCAAGAGAATCGTCAACGTCACCGTCATTGCATACATTCATTTTCCCCGCGAAAATGTTGAGCCCCCAAACTGCGTAAGGAATCATGTAGAGAATGGCGAGAACGGCGGCGTCAAGGATACGACTGGCTCCAGATATGATCAGGGATTTGAACGTGTTCCGCATGATGTCCATCAAGGTGATCAGCCGAAGAGCTCGCAACGCTTTTAACGACCTGGTAAAGCGGTTGAATCCACCAACAAAGATAAGTCCTGTGGTGACATTGACCAGCAAGCCGGCCAAGATGATGAGATCGATGATATTCCAGATACTGCGGATATAGGCATTCGGGGTGAAGGAAAACCCATCTGCAGCGACCTTGATGAGGAATTCGACGAGGAGAGTGAATCCGAAGGTGGCCTCCGCGATGTCAAACCAAGCACCACGTATGAATCCATTCTCGCCATAATAATTGCGACGATAGATGGGAGTGGCAACTGACTCCACAGCGATGCCTCCCACGACGGCGAGGAATATCAGGAGTGAAAAGATTGTGTAGGCGACAGGAGACTGAGGGGTACCGAAGATACGTTCTCCATGAGCAGGCTTCACCATCTTCTGACATAGCCTACGAAGCGGGTTCTTTTGTGAGAAGATCCAGAATGTTTTGTCGTACGACGGATGGTCCCGGATGAAATCCGCCTTCTGAGCTCTGCGTTCGTACAACGCATCGTTGATGTCCTCAGCCGATGTCGCAGTATCAGTGTTCACGGATGCTAGAAGCTCCCTGTACACGATGGTGGTGAATAACTATAAGTCGGAGCAAAAAATATCAAACGTACAAATGCCTCTCCGTCTCCTCATCCCGAGGATCTCCCGTTCCGAATGTTTCATTACGAGCATGTCTGAGATTTGCCAACGGAACGTCGTTTGACTCTGTTTTGCCGTTGAACAATCGCTGCAAAGCAGACAGGGACTTGGACGAAATATGTCGTGCACCACCCGAAACAGACCGTTTCTGCACATAATGTAAGAAACTAAACACCAAACGGAAAACGACACCACAACCACGTACCAAATCAGACCGTGCCTCCTGTTTCGGCACAGTATAATCCTGTACAAGCGCCTTCTGCATGGGCAGGATCAAATTGGAGGGTAGATTCTCCACTTTGACTTTGACGGGGTTAGCTTTGACCCAGCGATACGGATTCAGGCGACGCATCCAGCTCGCTTTCCCAGCTTCGATTTGATGGGTCTCCCAGTAATTCGTGGCCTGCTTGCCTTTCTTCGCCTCCTCCGCGACGTTGAAGTTCTCGTTGATGACTGCAATGAACATTTGCAGCACAATGACTATGAAGCGTCGGGTTGTAAGCTATGGTCACAGAGGTACGTTGAGGAAAATAAGCACTTACAATTTGCGAATAAGAGCCATAAGGTGACGAAGAGGACAACGATGACGGTTTGACCGAGGTTGGTTTCTGAATCCGACGCGTCATAGAGAACCGAGGTCCAATCTTCCGACGAGAAGACCTGATACATGGCCAGGAATGAGCTGAACACTTGTGAAAAGTTCATCGTAATGTCCGAGTCCATATCCCCGCGCAAAAGCTGCACCCCAACGAGCGCAGCGATGTAGTTCACCAGAATCAAGAACAAGGACATGTTCACAAGACCATACATATTCCCAAACACCGCGAGCTGCAATCACCCTGTCAGAACACACAAAACCTCCAACCAAAAGCAACAATGAACACGCACCAGCAAAGGTCTCATCCGCGGAACCTCCAGAATAACCCGATAAAACCGCGCGAGCTGCAGAATCGTAAACCACGGATACACCGCCGAATCATGTATGAGCGGTATCTGAATAACACTCGACCCCACCGCCAAGATCGTATCGAGCCAATTCTGCCCATGCATGAAGAAGCTCCGCCAATCCGGCAACGCTGCGAGGAACCGGAGCGCAATCTCCGCATCGAGCGCGATGGTGATGCCCAACTCCCCGTAGTACATGGCCAATTCGTGTGTGGTGGAGACGTCGACGGAGCGGGTGGCTTGGAGGACTAGGGAGGCGAGGGCGAGGAGGACCCAGATCCAGCGGGTGTAGGAGTAGATGACCTTAGCTAGGTTAGTGTTGGTGACTTTCCGGGCATCGGGGATTGACCACCCATCGTCGTCGCGCTCGACAGTTGGGGAGAGACTGTCGCAAATTCAGTAAGGGTTCAAGGAAGTGAAAAAAAGGGAGACGGGAGACGTACGGCGCAGC
>CEMG01175513.1:0-14140 GCA_001179705.1 Baeospora myosura
ATAGGCTATAGACCTAGCAGGCACATTGCGGACGGCGGCTTTCCGGCGGGCCCCAGACCCAATTCGAGACCCCGACGGTTGCTAGTGTGCCATCGGCGTGTTGGGTTCGAAGTCCATTATGTAGTACACATTCTTGAACTTCTTGCTGTCTTTCATGTATCGAGGGAAGCTTGGAAATGAGAAGGAAGGAGTAATAGTAACAATTGTCTTCATTAGTTGCAAAGAATGACAACTACAGTCCACTTTGAGTGACTCGCGGCTTGGGTGCAATCCTATATGGTGCCGTCCCAGCGACGATGCAATGATTGTGGCTCGAGATTCACAAGGGGTATCTGGTTTGTCCACGATTCGATTCACGAAGGGTATTCGGTTTGATTACATGTATGAGACACCTTGGCTGTGTACTAAGAGAGGTCCATGATTCGTAAAATGCGAGGATGAGAGATGAGGGGAAATACAGTTGCGACTACAATCTCTATGCCTCGAGCTTGGTGAGGTTCCGATGCAGTTCTGGCTTGACCAGCACGACCCTGTCCAGGAGTTTCTTCACGACCGCGTCCTTGTGGCTGTTGTACGACTCCGTGATGGACTGGAGCTTTACCTCCGTGTCCTTGTCCACTGTGGCCTGCGCACTGGACGTCGTGCCGGCGTGCTGAGGTATGATGAGATCAGGGAGCCTGAGGAGAGGATTGGGAACGCACCGAGGCCTCGAACGCCTTGAACTCTGCATCTTTGGCCTTCTTGTACTCTTCTATCTCTTTGGAGGCTTCTGTACGAGCATCCTTGATTTTCTGTACGCGATCTGGGAATGGAGTGAGCATCGTGAATTGGGAAAGTGACCGCAGCGCAACGAACACTGCCTCGCTTGCTGGACTATCTTCGCCGCTTCTTTCTCGGCCTCGAGAAGGGTTTGGATACCTTGAGACTGCTGTGCTGACTTGAGAGAACGATGAGCAGAGGTCAGTAGATAGAATGTCGAGGAGGTATACCATTTGGGTGAGGGAGCAAGGTGGATTGTAACTCCGCTGGGTCTGTGGCGAGAGCTGCATCCGGCGTTCGTTTAGCTGGACTTTGGTGGACGATGGCGAGCAAACTCGTTGACCCGCTTCAAACTCTGCAGGCAGCCTTGTCCGTACCCGCAAATTCAAAAGAACAAGCGGATTTGCTCGCTGCTCTTCGTGAATCTCTTGAAATCCAGCCGGCACCCATCAGCATCCTCGTTGGAACGCTCCTCACAATTGTCGTGAATGCAGGCGACTCGTTGCTCAAGAGATGGGTCATCGACCTCCTGCAATTTGCCATATGTCGTTCAACGCTGACGCTGGAGCAGAAGACGCAGAGTTAGTTTGCTATGTATCTTCAAATGAGAACCTATTTTAATCATCCATTTCTTGTTCGTTTGCCAGTGTCGTCTCAGGCTCTGGATACCCTCGCTAAGCTGCTGGATGACCCCAACCCCGCTATCGTCAAAACGGTGGTCCAGTGCTTCGCATCGGTGTACCCGCTGCTGTTTCGGTCCCTGTACGCGTCTTCCGAACTCCTGCCAGCTTTGGTGTGGTCGCTCATGCTCTCGTGTTCGTACCCAGATGCACCAACCGAAGTAACCCTTCAGCGTGGACCACCCTGTCCAATTGCAAGACCCGCATCATCGAATTCGTCTGGTCACCGACGGTCACAAGAGGTGTGAAGTTGTCTGCTATGAAATTCGCACAGCGAGCAATCCTCGTTCAAACGCGTGGAATATCGGACCCCAGGGTACGACTTCTTCTACACGCCTTTGTCTGTGTTCCAATCCAACTCAATACTGCGACAGCTGCAAAACAAGAATGATCCCAACATCTCGTTCTGTCCCCCGGACCACCCGTTCATATCTGCCGCAAAATTGGAACACGAAGGACAGAAACTGTTGGAAGGGGTGATGTCGATATTGTATTCAAGCCAGTGAGTTTCAATACCATGCAAAACCCTTGTTGGCCACTGACGGTTCGGCCTCTTCATCAAGGGATGTGGACCTGCTGTCGGCCTTAATCAACAGCTGGGCTACTCTGATCAAATTAAGACCTGGAATGGTGCCGCTGATTGTGACTGCCCTGAAGCAATGGACACCAGCAGCCCTTGCAGGACTCCCTGCCTTCAGTGTCAGAAGCGTCGAAAAGGCTATCCGAGTTCTTCTCATGCATATCTCGCGGTATGGGATAACTCGTCCAGAGCTTCCAACTCAGAATCTTACATTTCTCCACAGGGTTCCAGCCAACAATGCCCATCTTCCCCAGATCAACGAAGCTCTGGTACAACAAGCGGCACGCATGGAGAAGGCTGCTGCTGACGAGAAAAAACGGAAAGCCACCGCCTTGGGACCTTCAACTGATACCAAAAAGCGGCCTACGAATGACGATCGTACCGGCGACGCCAAGCGGCCCAAACTCGAACCCGAAGATGCCATCGCGACACCACCACCTGGATCCTCGTCCATCCTTGCCTCGTTTGATTTCACCACCCTCCCTGCTACCCTCATCACGGATCTTATCGTCGCTAACCTCGAGGCGTTCAGCGAATCGACTTTGCTCGGTCTCGTGGAGGCATACAGGCAGAGTAGAGGCATCGCGGAAGTAGCTGCCCCCGCTGTGCCTGTAGCTGCGGCAGCAGGACCATCTACTACTTTGGATGCCCCGCCCCCAGCTATCGTCCCGCCCAGTCGAGGCGGGAGCCACACACCTATGGCCCAACCTGTGGCTTCAGGATCCACGCCGCCGCCGCCGCCGCCGCCAGTTCCCACTGCGCCAAAAGTCAAAGCCGAGCCTGTGGATCCACTTCAGATGGATATCGACCAGGACGAGATTGAGTACGAGCCTGATCGACTCAACGAGGAAGTACGTGGTCTTGATATATCTCACATTGCTAAGTAATTGACTATGTACACTTTCTTTGCAGTTGTCAGGGCTCCCACAACAGGACTCTGTGCTCGATCCCGCCCTCATGACAGATCTCACTCTCATTGACTTCAAGCTTCCGCCACCCAAAGACCTTGTAACATCCGATCGAACTGCATTAGTGTCGGATTCGATCAAGCGGATATGGGTCGGTGCAGACGAGATAAAAGCCAGCGCATTGGAGGCTGGAATATCGACTGATCCCACAGGAAGTGGAGGCGCGATGGATATGTGGATGATGCTTCTGGTTCGGATGGTTACGAGGGCCGTTAAACCGCCCTCATCGCTATCAGGTGAAGGCGAAGATGATACTGATGCCGCCGCCGCGGATGCAAAGGACGGTATGGAGGTGGTGGATGCGAGGACGGAAGACTTCTACGAGCGGCAAGATCGGCTGAGGCAGACCCTGTGCGACTACATCATGGCGGATTTCCCCTCGAGGTGAGCATTTCTCGTCCGTTCATGCAAAATGTTGTGGGGCTTATGGAGTTACTCAGAATACGACTGGCGACGACATGGATGAACGAGGAGTGGTATAATGATCGGATACAACAGATCCAAGATCCTGATTGGGTTCGTCATATGTTATTCTCATTCGCAATTTTCCAGCTCTCTGAACTATCTTATCTTCCGCATTGCAAACAGCGTCCGAATTATGATACTTGGCTGAACCAGATGGTGGTATCTTACCAAACTCTGCTTGACGGGAAGGATCGGACCTTTTCACGCTTTCTACTTGACCTCCCTGCCGTACCCCCTGATGTCCTGAGTTTACTCCGGGACCTTTGCGTTGACGCTGACAGGTATGTTTGCCCATCTTCTTGAGGGATATAGGCTTATATCCTCCCAGTCCCGACCGAATGCAAGTGGGCTTCAGTGCCTTGCGTGGATTCGTCATTCAGCGCCCATCGATGCGTGCGGAGTCACTGAATGTTCTTCTCGAATTGACGACCCACTCGGAACGGAAAATTCGGGGCGCTGCTATCAACACCGTGAAGCTGTGGATGCCTAATACCCATCCTATGGCTGACATGATCAAGGCTTTCGCGCTGCAAATGCTGCGGAAACTGCAGATTCGCCCACCCCGTGCTTCATCTCTTCCAAACTCCGCAAATGTGGAGGACGTCGCCATGGAAAATGGTGATGACGAAGCTAGCTTCAAAGTCCAAGAAGATGGGAGCCCCGAACAGACCGGAGACCAGGACGACAACATGGAAGACGGACAACTTCCACCGGAAGACTTAGTGCATACGCCTTACCTTCCAGAACGGATCGAGCTTCCTGCACAGAAGAGCCATGTTCTCCAGCATGTGGAGCTTCTCTTTGCATTGAGTGTCAAAGTTCCAGAGTTTCTCGATGAGTACGTTCCTTTGTCTTTTTTGTTTCGTCATTGAATCTCACCTTCATGTCAAATGATAGGATCTTCGCCGCTTATGGTCAAATGGACATCACCGTCCAGGAAGCCATACAAGAGCTCCTCACTCCCCTGATTCGGTCACTGGGATCGAGCCATGGGAAGCTTCTGACACTGATGCGGAAGTGTCCACCTGGCGCAGAATCCCTTGCTCTACGAGTTCTGACCATCTTCACCGAGCATGGACGGCCAAGCACTCAACTGGTCGCGTTGGTCAAGGCTCTGATTAACGAACGAAATCTCGATGCACGATTCCTCATTCCAATCATTGCTGAGCTGGATAAGGTAAGACTTGTTATTTTGACCACGTTTTCAAAAAGTCGATCATTTACGCCCGCGTATCAGCCTGACATCATGCGACATTTACCTCGAATTGTCTCGATCCTTAATGGCCAGCCTGAACCGAAGAACTTAGTCCGTTCTGTGTTCAGTTCTGTCGTAACGACTCCTTCCCAGACGTTTGGAAGTGTCACATCGAATCTTCCGCGTGTGAGGCAGAGTGAGCTTCTGACCCCTGCCGAACTTATGGTACTACTACATAATTCGACTACGGCGAAGGAGATTGAGAGTGCCAAGGAGGGTATGTGTTCATGTCCTGCATTGGACTTCACCTTGATAAATTATACTGACTTTCTCCTTAGCGATCGGGATTTGCTTCTCGATGACTGATGTCTTTCGCTCTGAAATTCTCGCTGTGGTGATGCAGCAAATAGTGGACGAGCCTGTTTTGCCGGTGCTTTTCCTTCGGACGGTTCGTATTCCTACCCTCGGTAACTAGGTGACAGAGCTAAGATTAACCTTGTTCGACAGGTTATACAAGCGGTGACGACATACAAGTCTCTTGTTGGATTCGTTTCGACTACTCTTCTCTCAAGACTTATCACCAAAAAAATATGGACAAATCCTCCTCTCTGGGAAGGGTTCATCCGATGCGCCAAAGTTATCGCGCCAGCTAGCTTCGGAGCGTTACTTCAACTTCCAAAAGAACAGTTACGAGAACTGGTCGACAAGCAGCCCAGTTTGAAGTCTGGACTCAGAGACTACGTGACGAAGAAGGCGACGAACAAAGCTCGCGTTGCAGGGTTCTTAGATATATTCGGAGAACCCGAAGAGACTAGTAATAGTAGTGTCGTGGCCACGCCTCCGCCGCCGCCTCTACAACCAGAACCAATAGCCGTAGACTCATCTTCTGCTTAATTTTCTCATTATGGTTAGCAATGTACATAGAGCGCAGTATGTTATTCATCTGTAGGACCACCACGCAATCTACCTTAATCTTGTTGAGGAGACTAAGCATGAAGCATCTGAGAGATCTTGAATCGCGTGCCTAAAATGTGGCCGATCAATTGGAATAATGATGTCTGCCACAATTAAAAGCCTCCTTACCTCAACTTTTGGGTTGTCATCTCACCTTTATCTTCATCTCCTAACGGTCCCGCCCAGTACCTCTTCTCAAGATTATCGCCCACTCTTATCACGATCGATACGGCGAACAAACGCGCGCTTGCTGTAACGTGAAGCAGCTACGGGAACTGGCACATTGCCCTTCCAAAGTCCCAATTATCGGGAATCCTGCTTGATATAATCGGTCTTCTTGCACGCCAAATATGACGGACAAACAAGAGGGATCCTCCAGGCGATCCTCACGAGGTTCGCCTCGTCGGGTCAGCCGAGCGAGGTCCAAAGGTGACAATGACAAGTCTTCCTCGCCGCAGCCTTCAGCTGGCTCTTGGAACGTGGACCGAGGAAGATCGAGGGTGCGCAGACCATCGAACCCATTCTCTGAAGAAAACCTGAAACGAAGGTGAGACCTCTGATTTGCACCGGCGCTAAAGACGTGAGCAAGGACTGATATCGTTGCCCACCATCGCAGAGGTTATCACTCGCTGCTCTCGTCCTTTGGCAAAGTGTTTCATGTGGAGAAGCGGTGGAAACTTATCAGGGAAATGGGTTCGGGCGCATATGGTGTTGTCATGTATGTCTTATCTCTCTTCTACTCCCCATGTTCTTTCCCGACCTATCTACGACTACCCAGTTCCGCGGCGGATGAAATATCGGGCGAGACAGTGGCCATCAAGCTTGTCACTAGAGTCTTCGATAAGATTCAACTGGCGAAGCGCGCTTTGCGAGAGATCACTCTGCTTCGGCACTTCGCCAGCCACGAAAATATTACCGGGCTCATTGACGTCGACGCGATATCACCGGATTTCAGCGAGATGTGCGTTTCCTAATGTTGCCATTTTCCTTTCAATCACTGAACATGTCGATCAGTTATATATTCATGGAGGTGAGACAATTTGGGATCCCGTGTGAAGCAGTTCATTGACGCAGTCGGTACCTTTGTGCAGCCTATGGAAGGTACGATCCATAGAACCCTCTATCATCTTGAGCCCCGCTCAGCCTCCCCTTCACCGCAGCCGATCTACATCAAATCATCAAGTCGGGGCAGAATTTGACCAATGAACATGTTCAGTACTTCCTTTACCAAATCCTTCGAGGTCAGAACCTTGCTTTCTTCTGCGTCTGATCCCCATCTGAATTGTCATCGGACTTTCCTTCGGTATCCAGGCATGAAATACGTCCATTCAGCGTCGGTCATTCACAGAGATCTGAAGCCGGGTAATCTACTTGTGAATGCTGACTGTGAGCTCAAGATCTGCGACTTTGGCTTGAGCAGAGGGTTTGATGCAGCCCCGGATGAGAACGCGACCCACCTAACGGAGTATGTGGCTACCCGATGGTATAGAGCTCCAGAAATCATGTTGGCGTTTCGGTTCGTATTTATCCTTCCCACGACGTACTATCAGGTTAATTTATCTTGTTTATCGCAGGCGATACAACACAGCAAGTACGTTATCTTTTCTTTCTTCCGACTTGAGTGGTCAATGTCGTTGTCTTTTCTGACTGCAATCTTCAGTCGACGTATGGTCGATAGGATGCATATTAGGCGAGCTGTTACTCGGAAGACCCTTGTTTAAGGGAAAGGAGTGAGCACGGACAGCTGTCACACTGCTCATATCGACCCTAACCAGTTTTCGGATCCTACTCAGCTATGGTTAGCAGGCCTCACATTCTATCTCGCAGCTACTCAAGTTAACTTGTCTCGTTGTTAGTCGATCAACTTAACAAGGTCCTGGATGTCCTGGGTGAGTATCGACTTACAATACTTTATCTGGACCATAATTGACTGGAATATTGTGTGTGTAGGTACGCCCACCGAGACAGTCGTGCAAAAGATTGGGAGTGATAAGGTACGTTTAGATTCTAAGGGATGGATGTATGCTAATACTACCTAGGCCCAAGCCTACGTTCGAGCGCTGCCGATAAAAAAGACGATTCCATTCAAGAAGATCATCCCATCAGCTGATTCTCAAGGTAGTTTGTGTCTCCGTCTCCTTCTCTACCACCATTCACCCCTCCCACAGCGATCGACCTGCTGAGCAAGATGCTTACCTTCGACCCTGCCACACGCATCTCTGTACCGGAGGCACTTGAGCACCCGTGGCTCGCTTCGTACCACGATGTTGCTGACGAGCCCGAGTGTCCCGTTAAGTTTGAGAAGTGGCGCGAGCTGGAGGAGCTGGAGACGCTGGATGAGTTTAGGGAAGCTATATGGCGCGAGATCGAGGATTATCGCAGGGAGGTACGAGGTGTGAATGACTTGGATGGGCGGCCCATTCACATCGGACGAGCGAGGGGGAGTGCCAGTGGAAGTCGCGTGAAGGAGGAGAGAGAGGCGAAGGGAGAAAGGGACGGGAGGAGAGAGGGAATGGGGGACGAGATCATCGAGGAGAACGAGAAGGAAAGTGACCAGGATAATGACGTTGTCGCTTCGCCTGTGGATGACTTCAACACGAAGGAGGACGAGAGAAGGCAAAGATCACAGAGTCTCGTCTCCACAGCTCCTACGGATCCTGTCGTGACCTACGCCCGCCGATCAAGTATCCTGCAACCCGCTCGGCAAGGATCCACATACAATTCCCCCTTACCATCGCACCAGCATCTCCCATCATACACCGAGTCCCCCTTACACTCTGAGCCACACACGCAATTCCCGTCGGGTCTCCCGCCAGGGCCCTCGGCTGGGGGAGGGCAAGGCAGCGTGGCGTTCCCTACGCAAGGTTACGTCTTCCCCGCGCGTTCGCGCACGGGATCGACGGCGGGCGGCGAGGTCGCCGCGCGTAGGCTGCTGAGGACGCTGAGCACCGTGAGCATCCACGAAAGTGCAGAGGGCCTAGCAGGGGGGTTGGCAGGAATAGCACCGATTGGAAGGTTCATTGTTGGTGGGGAGACAACGGGGGCGGATGCGCCTGCGTCGGAGATGCCGAGAGACTTTGGAATTGAGGAGGAGGAGGGGGAGGGGGAGATCTTGGAGTTAAAGAAGGGCAAGTTTCATGTGCCGTGAAGTGGACAATTAATGACCAAATGATTGGTGAAGGTAATGTCAGGTATTGTGTTCAATTACTAGTTAGACGTACAGCTATCGATACAAACTACAAAAAGGACCATTCGCTCTCTATATAAGTACAAATCTAATCACCTAAAATCTCCTTGATGCGATCGATAATATCCAGATATGCAGTGGTAGCAGGGCTGTCGGGGTACTCATCCAAAAAGCTGACACCGTAATCCGCACTCTTCCCAATCCGAGGATCCAGGGGGACCTTGCCCAACATCTCCACCCCGGTTTCCTTCGCTAATCTCTCAGCGCCTCCACTGCTAGGCTTGAAGATCTGACTCTCATGCTTACACCCCGGACACACGAACCCGCTCATATTCTCCACCAGCCCAAGGATCCTAATCCCAACCTTCCGACAAAAGTCAATCTCCCGCCGCACATCCTGCAACGCGACCTCCTGTGGGGTGGTGATCAGGACGGCACCATCGATCCCGCTCTCCTTGAGGTACTGCGCTATGCTGAGGTGCTCGTCAGACGTCCCAGGGGGCGTGTCGACGATGAGGTAGTCGAGGTCGCCCCAGTCGACGTCTTTGAGGAATTGACTGATCAGGCCGTTCTTTTTGGGTCCGCGCCACATGACGGCATCCCGTGAGGAGGGTAGCATGAATCCGACCGACATGACGGCAAGGTTGTCTTGGACGTACACTGGTGACCAGCCGGAGGAGGATGAATGTATTTGTTCAGAGGCGATGCCAAGAATAGTCGGAATGGATGGGCCGCAGATGTCTACATCCATTATTCCAGTCTAAGTAAAGCATATTAGCATCCGTATGATGTTCCTCTCCCTATGAAGAGAATCTCGCATACCTGAGTTGATTCATCAGCAGCAAAAGCCCACCCGAGTTGCGCCGTGAACGTCGATTTCCCGACTCCACCTTTCCCACTCAAGACTAGAATCTTGCGCTTCACGCCCTTCATCCGCTCCCTGATGAGCGGCAAGGCTGGGTCAGGTCCTGCAGGGATATTGGATGCACATATTTCTTGATTCGCGCAGCCGGCACAGGCATCGGATTTTCCTGCGAGTTCGGATTCGGTTCCCTGTGAGCTTGTGAGTCGTCAAGAAGAGTATTTAGGTAGAGCTGGACGCACTGGACAATGTTCAGGTGCGTTTAAGGGCACCGACAGAGGAGACGGAACTGCTGACTGGACGGCGATCATGGTGGGAGGAGGTCAGGAAGTGTTTGGTACGGATGCCAAGCGGCTTCGGGGTAAACACCCGACTCCCCGGTTCAGCCAGGCAATTACTCTCAATTACTCCGCCCTTCAAGCTGCTCTCAAGCTTCTACCTGCTGGATTCAGGATTCTGGAGTGTGATTCATCTAGACATATACGTTGGCATGCGGTGGGCGGAGGAGCAATGCTGTAATCAAGGTCAGGATCAACCACACGACCACGTAAATGACGCTTGCTCTACTAGCTCTGTATGGCCTAGCACCGTCTCTTATCGTTCGTCTTTCCCCCAATGTCCTCGATGAGTTGAAAGCTGTTGAAAGTATATCTCTTCTTGCAGATGAACGTTTGTTGGAGGTCAAAAATATTTCTCGGCTTGGAGCCTTCCGATCATCGATATCGATCATCATTCTGCTTGTCCTGATCGGAGAAAAAAAACGGGTTCTTTTCATGTGGTCCCTTACGGCGATCGTATAAATACCCTACCACTGCGTTTGTGCACCTCAAGTGATCCTGGGCCCTACCTTTTCCTCCCATTTTCACGTTACCGCTAGGAATAGGATGCCCTCCTCCATCGACGACATCGACGCCAAAGTGCCTACTGGGCCCTACGATGGAGCTGACGACCTTGAGGTCTTGTCCTCCACTGTACCCAGGCGCCCTCCAATTGAGTACTCCTCCCTCACCGCCTTCTCCCAAAGCTTTGGTGCCCGATTCCGGAGCATTTTTACGAGGCGGTTTGTGATGAGTTTGTTGGCAGGGCAGGTCGTCAGCTTGTGCATTACGTGCACGAATGTGACGACCTCGGAGCTGGTTGCGAGGAATTGGGCATTACCGACTACGCAGAGTTTCTTTTTGTGAGTATCTCTTTTCCTTGTTTGGGATAACGGGGTCGGGTTGGATATAGCTGGCTTGGATATGCAGGGTGGAGAATTTGGGCCAGGAAAACCCCGAATGAAAATGATACTAATTGGAATGGTGCAGGTATTTCACACTATTCTTGGTCTATACGCCATACACTATGTATCAATGTGCGACTGCCTCTCTTCTCCGCTTTTCTAATGGTATTGATAATTTTTTCACCTAGACGGATTCAAAGGTTGGGCGAAGATGGTACTTCGGGATGGGTGGAGATGTACGTTAAATCTTGTTTTAGTCCCTGTCCTCCCATTTTCCTGGACATTTCACCACCCAAACACACGGCTCACCCACCCTATTTTGTAGACTGCTTGCTGGCAGCGTGTGACGTCGAAGGGAACTTCCTCGTGGTGAAGGCATACCAATACACCGACCTCTTATCGTGTATGCTCCTTGACGCATGGGCAATCCCGGTGTGCTTGTTCGTGTCTTGGGTGTACATGCGCACGAAGTATCACTGGACGCAGATCCTTGTACGTCTACTCACCTGGCCTTCTCTTCATCTTCTGCTATTCCTCCTCCGAACCCTCCCGCCCACTTTGCACGCACACACTTCTTCCTGTCCTTCAATTTCATATCTACCGTTTCCAATCCTGATGCTAATCTCACTTACTCCCAGGGTGTTGCCATCTGTATCGGCGGTCTCGGAATGCTCGTCGCCTCCGACGAGATCACGGACAAGAGCTGGGAGGCGTTGGCTCGGGGCAAGGGAGATGGGTTCATGGTCGCTGGGGCAACATTGTATGGGATCAGTGAGTTACCATTTGTTTCATTTGTACCCACCACGAGTACTAATCTTTCTTCTTCAACAGCGAACGCCTCAGAGGAGTTTTTCGTTCGGAAGAGACCTCTGTACGAAGTCGTCGGCCAGCTCGGGATGTGGGGGTTCCTCATCTGCGGTGCACAGGCTGCGGGGTTGGAGCATGAGGATATGAAGACTGCGTCCTGGAATGGTGCTACCAGTGCGTTCCATATCTCCCTCTACTTTGCAGGCGTGTCGATACTGACCACATACAGTCGGATTGTTGATCGCGTTCACAGCTGCGATGCTCATCCTGTACACCGTCGCACCCCTCCTTTATCGCATGGCCTCCTCAGCGTACTTCAATCTTAGTTTGTTGAGCAGTGATTTCTATGGATTGTTGTTTGGATTGTTCTTATATGTGAGTGGAATTATTATTTCCTTTCCTTTTTGGGTGGAAACTGGGGCTGGGACGGGGTAGGAGAGGAGTCCCAGCATTCTATCCTCTTCCCTCTCGAGCTTCGAACCATAGTATATTCATTCTATCTACCCCTTTGAATTTTGGTGCAATGGAAGATACTGACTGACCTTTTTTATTTTATTTTTTGATAGCACTACGATCCTTACTGGCTCTACTTTATCGCCTTCGCGGTCGTCCTAGTCGGTCTGGTGGTGTATTTCTGGCATTCGACTCGTACGTTTTTCTAATCTTCTCCCTGTCGCCGTGTGAGAAAGAATGTGAGCTGACCAGCATACTTACCTCTCGCAGCCGAAGAGCAGGGCATCCTCGATCCTAAGGCGCCTTCATACGTACAAGGGCGTGCAGAGAGACTTGGGCAGGCTGAGGAGGTTCGTGTCTGAGCCTTCTAGGACGAGTAAGTAGTTGTTCCAGTTATTTTGGGATCTTCGTGGGACTTTCGGCGAGGTGAGGCAGGTATGGAGGGGTGGATGCCGCGGATAGGGATAAGTCCGAATCTATGTAGCTTTTATGTTCGAGGTTTTGCGTATACTTGGTGGTAGTATATCTCCAAGTATACACCATACACAACTACACCTGTGCAGTAGCGGTGTACCCTACGCAGATCCGAAGCAAGGTGATTCCAGATGGTAGGTCCAAGGAAAGGACGAAGCGGCGGCGACGCACGTGGGAGGGCGGGATGCGGCCCAGTGCCGTCTCTGAATTCATATATATGATCTCTACCGAATCCTTTGCATTTTCCTCTGGTCCTCACTAGCAGTTTAGCACTGCTCAGCCGTGTAATCGTCAGCTATTTTCGTTACTCTCTCTTCCGCGGCATCTCGTTACAGGTACTGAGTACTGAGTAATGGCCGCCCTTCGGTCTCTCTCGCCGAAAGAGACACGCAAGCGGCAAGCGGCAACTTTCGGAGGCGGCACCGCCACACTGATGACACACTGCAGGATGACAGTGGACACAAATCACAAATCACTCATCGGCCGCGACACGATCACTCATCGCCGCTGCATACGAATGGCCTTTCTTGCGTTGACCACTTCGGCGCATAAGCCCACTGTAGCACGCCGATGGCATTCGTACGCCTTGCATGCAGTCTGGGTTCTACATAAATAGCTTCCCCAATTCCCAAAGATTCAACCTGGAAACTCACCCCGCCAGCTAAACAACTCCCATCTACTCAGCGAACGCTATACAGTTATGCACCACTGGGGTTCGCACTACCATCTCATGCGCCGCTGCTATCCCTCCCGCACCCTCTGGTTTTTTATCGGCGCCGTCTCCTCAGCGGCGTACATCAAGCACCGTGATAATAGAGAGAGCTATGGCCTTCGGTATTGGGGAAACTGCTACAGGCCGCCAGTACACGTGCAGCAGCAGCAGCAGTTGGGAACATATCCCACATATCCTGCGAGCCCCCCTGTTGATCCGATGCCATTGGCAAGAGAGACGAGTGAACCACCGGCTCAGAGGTTGGACAATGGCCCGGTAACGAGAGGGCTTACTCCAGATATTGACAGACAGTGGGAGGAGAATAAAGTCCGTCTACAGGAATCTGTAAGTAGAAGCCGTTTTCTCCTCTAGCATACCATGTGTTTCGATTTCTAAACACTTGCTGACCACTTCGTATAGGTCTCAGACCTCTCCGAGCAAACACTCGACTCCATCCTTGCCACCATCGAGGCGCTCAAAGTCGTACGTGTCTTTCCTTCTCTTGCATTCCTTTCTTCGTCAACTGACTCACATGTACGGTGCACTTAGAAACTAGCGGAATCCCGCATCCAGCGCGAGAGGCAGCTCGAGGAGGAAAGGAAGCAGCACTCGCAGCGTGTACCTCCTTCGGGCCCTTCGAGTCCCCCAGGCCGATGGGTCTAATCGACATACTCTCTATTATTATATGTTCGACGCCACCTACTACTTGCCCCTCTTTTTCCACTGCCTTCCCTGAACCCTGTGGTTCACGCGTCGATTCGTTAATTATCAGTTACTTATATCTCGCCTCCGTATGTAACATCACCGACCTAGTCATGTATC
>CEMG01175513.1:14181-25254 GCA_001179705.1 Baeospora myosura
CCTTGAATCTAGTTGCATGTACACTGTACGGTACCCTCACTCAATCACCAGTCCCCGAATACAGCCCCAGCTCTTCCATTCCACTTCTGTATCGCCCTGGTAGCGTTTCTTTGACTGCAGATATATTTTAAAATCGAAGCAGCATGAGGCTATGTACTTAGTTTCCCGCGTACGCGTATTATACGTCACACTGACTATTCATTGCACACATACGTTGACATGATTTCATGAAGTCAATTGTAAGCTGGTTGTAAGCATGGATAAAGGATTCCACAAAATTGCCCGCTATTTATGTAGGTTGAATTGAAGTGAGTGACTCGGAGAACGTAATAGAGCTGAGAGAACATTGAGCGTTGCTCACTCAATTCACAGGTGCAAACCACACGTAACTGTTGCATTGCATGGTGAGAATCTGGGGACCAGGCATCGTTTGGATTATGCACCGGTGAGCGTAGGTAGGATGGTATGGGATATTGCCTCAGTTGTGCGTCCGACGGTCAGTGGCAGGGGACATACGGGTAACGTTACCTGCTAGTGATCACCTCTGCCGGGCATTCAGGAATGCTAGCTAGTCAGAGTTAAAATTTGTCACCACCCGAGATACAAGAGACTGGGGAGATCTAAGAGAAAGAACTTGAACGTGGACACGGTGGACAAGCATGATGAGACTCGAGAGAAGCGCCTGCGTTTTCGGTTAGGTTAGTACCGGCGGGATATCGCTTAGTCATCTCTGAGCCGCCGGGTCAGGGCGTCTAACCGGCGGAGAGAATAGACTCTGAATGTCCTCCTCATCAACGAAGCAGATAATTCAGAAAAGAAAGCGGCTTGCAAAGGTATTTTGAGTGTTTCATTGCCTGTCTATTACTGACTTTGTGTAGGCCTGCGATGCTTGCCACAAGAGCAAGCGTCGGTGTGATGGCACGGCACCATGTTCCAACTGCTTCTACGCCTCCAAGACGTGCCAGTACACCGATCACACAGGTCGACCAGTACCTGCGCCTCGACAGGAGACAGAAGGGCCCCCTGCGTCAAAGAGATTTCGGGATGAATCTCAAAGTCCAAATGTTGCAGCCTCAGTGCCCACAGTTCCACTCCCTATCGATCCTGCGATGACGAGGGAGCTCACTAACTGTACGTTTTCACTTTCTGCTAATTTCGACTCTAGCTTTTTATGTATACAATTATTGAGAGCAATTTGCACAGTGTTCTTCGCCCATGTGCACCCTGCTGTCGCTATCATTCACAAACCAACCTTCACCTCCGCCCTCGCACACAATCTCATCCCCCCGCACCTCCTACATGCCGTATGCGCCCTTGCGGCCCCGCATTCTAAGCAGCCATTGCTGCAATCGCCCGTGCGCCGTTTTGCCGGCAAGAGGTATGCAGAGACAGCAAGAAGCCTGATGTTCGATGATGACAGTAGGCTGAGGGTGGAGACGACGCTGCAGACTGCCCAGGCTGTGTGCCTCTTATTCATACATGAGTTGTGCTCCAAGAATGAGAATGACTCGGAGAGGTGGCAACAAGTACAGTTTCTTCGCGGTGAGCCTCCCCCCAATTCCATGTTTTCCCACCCCCTCTCGGCAGCTCTTGTCCTTCATCTAAACGTACCTGTTATCTCTCATTCTGACTTCAATCACACGCAGAACTTACACTCCACCTACTACAACTCTTGCATGTTCACACCCCGGAGCACCCCCTTCTCACGCCCGTGCCATCCCAGGCATATATCTCCTCGTCCATTGAGCGCGAATGTGTCAGGCGCATCTTCTGGGTTGTATATATTCACGACTGTGCCAGGGGGATCTGGTACAACTGGGAGGGGAGTGGGATGCACAGCGATAATATCAGTGCGGCAATACTTTCCGCTGGCCAAAGTAATACGAATGCGGGCCCCAGTAACGCGAACAACTCGTCCTCGTCATCGTCCTACAAACCTCTCGACGGGACCCCATCTTCCAACAATCATAGCCACTCCCACGCCTCACTGGGTGGTGGTCAATCACTTTCATCCGGCGGCGGTGGATCCCTTCTGAATTATCTGCATTCGAGCACATTCACGCCCTCTGGGATCGCTTCGGGTGTCATGAATTACACTCCTGCAGAGTTACGTCTCCGCCTCCCTGCCGACGAAACCTCCTTCGAACTCGGCGTTATCTATGAGTCCCTCCCCGAGTACCTTTACCTTCCCGCCATCCGCACACAGTACGCGAGTGAGATGGGGCATCTGATACGAGTGCTCACCATTTGGTGGAGGGTTGAGTGGGCGTTGAACGGGGGCGGGAGTGAACGTAGTAGCAGGGAGGGGAGAGGAGAGGGAGAAAAGGAGAGGGAGACAAGAGAGATCCTGGAGGACTGCGGGCGCTTACTTGATGTATGTGACTTTTCCGGTCCTTGGTACGAAAATGCTCATGTTGTGTGGTACTCATTGCAGGATCACCTCCCTTCTCTCCCTCCGCATCTTCTCTTCACGACGCAGTCCCTGTCTATCCAACAGAGCATGTGGGAAACGAGCGCGAACTTGGGAGCATGGTGCTTCGCGGCATTGCATGTCTACGGGGCAAGTGCGAGGATGGCTATTGGTGTTGGATTGGTTAGTCCACTTTCAAATCGTGTTTCATGTCTCGTGTCTCTGCGACGAATTTTGGGATACTGATTAAAATCGCATCATAGGCGAACACAGGCACTAACCCAAACGATGGAGTGACACCGAACCAGTCGCTGATCCCGACCGAACTTGATTGGACCGTGAAGCAGATGGATATGATAATCGGAATGTTGGGCTTTCGGGCGAAAAGCAGCTTCCTTTGTGAGTAGTTTTCGCTTTTCCAAACTGAAGCGAGCAGACCCTGACACCGAACTTGTGTTTCACTCAGTGGGGTCGATCCTTTGGCCACTCATCAAGTACCAGCACCGCTGCGATGCGCAGGTCCGCGCATGGCTTGACGATTACGAGGAGTACTGTGGTGTGAGAATGGAGCGGGTCGTACAGCGCCGGTGGGCAGCAAGTTCGGCCTCCACGAATTCCGCATGGAACGGAACTGCCAATAACTCCAATCATGTCGATCCCAGCACGACCACTGGCAGTCCGGAGGGCAGTTCGAGTGGATCATCGATGCAACGATCACAGGACGGAAATATTAATATTGACCCTGTGTTGTTGAATTATTCTCTGTCTACTTCGTCTTCTCTTCTTACCGCGCATCCTTCTTATCATCACCCTCACGCTCACATCCATCCACAACTCCATCCACATGCTCAAATATTTTCGACGCCGACAATCGCAATTCCGTCGGCAAACCATCATAATCCCATCCCTGCATCCTCTTCCTCGATCCAATCGCCGATCAGTTCTTCTGTGCTATCCAACACCGCTCATATTGGGTCAGGAGGGTTGGACCATCTTCAGATTCTCCCATCACTCAAATCTAGTGGTCTACTCGACTATAACTACCACCTAGGTCATCCAACTCACTCAGGTTCGGGGGCATCCACTGCTTCCTCGACCTCATCTACCACCATATCCTCCTCCATGAATAAGTCCCCTGCGTTAGTCTCGCTGGCGCCGTCCGGATCGGAGGCACCGCAGATGTCTCGGGACGGGGAAGTAAGGAGCATGCCGGTGGGCCTGCCATGGTTAGCTGAAGAGCCACGGTAGCGCCGGCATGGGCGCGTACCTTGTTGGCGCAGCTCGAGGGGCGGTATGGTACGATCAAATTAATGGCTTTGAAATAATGGTATGGGGCTGGTATCGGGTAATAGAAGGAATTAGGGGTCAAGTCGAGGGTGATTAGCGAGATGTACTTGTGTTACTTGGGCTCAGATGTTCTTTTGGTGTCATCCAGGTGCTCTATGTTGCTTTGTGTATAAAGAAGCTGTATGATATGTTTGTGGTGTACAGTACGTACTGTAATTAAGTACCAAAGTGCTTAACTTCATCTTGAACATCTTGTGTTCGAAGCCATGGTTCCGTGGCGAGTACCATCATGTACTCGTATACTACTACTGCATGTCCATCGCTGTCATCACAAAGACTTTGACAGCTTTAAAGAGCTGCCGCTCAACGTGCGGTGTTGGGAGCGCTCGAAGGAGTTGAGGGTTAATGTGCGTGACAGGTCAAACCGTAAATGATCATGAGCCGTAGAGCGAGCCTGAGTATGTCACAGTATGAAGGCCGTTCGAACTTCGTGCCTACGCATGTCGCACACCACTCTTCAATGGTTATACTACATCGGCGCAACATCGCAGCTCATCTAGTGGAGATAAGTAGCGGTGCGGGCCCCCTCGCGTACTACAGCATGTATGTAGCGGTAGAAGTTGCTTGTTGCGGCGCGGAATTCGGACTTTCGAGACTAAGTGCAACTCGCGATGTGTCTGCTTGTTGTCAGTTTGAATGACTGAAGATGACTGACCAATTACCAATGCTGTTGGTCAAGTACTACTTGTGCAAAAGACGTAGTCAGTAATGATACCGGACCAAGATCCCGCGGAGTCGATGTGCCCAAACAATACATTTGATTGTATTATTATATAGATGAACAGACACAGTGATGGTCGTAAAGAAGCAACGTAGTAGACGACTAGCCAATCAGTCGAAGAGACCGAAACCCATATCATCACCATCGGAGTCCTCCTGTAAAAGACGATCCGGACCGGTTAGTTATCGAACATTATACGTGTAGATGGAGATTGGACGCACAGGCTCCTCCTCCTTCTTCTCCTCGACCTTCTCGGCAGCGGGGGCGGCAGCGCCACCAGCAGCTGGGGCAGAAGCAGCAGCTCCTCCACCTGATGGGACCTTACATGACATAAAACAGATAAGCAAAGTTTGCGAAACGGCGGAGAAAAGTAGACGAACGGAGGCCAGCTTGGATGAACCCTCAGAGATGAGAGTATCGATGCTCTTTCCCTCCAACTCAGAGATCAGGCTGTCGAGACGGGAGTCGTCAGCTTCGATGCCAACGGCAGACAACACCTTCTTGATGTCTGCAGCGGAAGGAGAGGCGTTTCCTCCGATTTGGAGGAGGAGGTAAGCGGCGATGTAACGCATCTGTAGTTCGATTAGCTCTCCGAATTTTGACAGAAATTGGCAAGTGAGATGAACGTACTTTTCAAGTTGTTTGAAGTGTTGTTATGTTAGGATTTCGGGCAGCCACAAATCACTGTTTCGAGAGACACAAAGTCAGCCACTATTGAACCGGAAAGTGAGTGGTCGAACACACATTTAATCCGCGATGGGAAGACCTGAGGATTCTGTTCCGAATGACTTTTGGTGAGATTACTGACGGACTCTGACGATAACTTTCGGAAGCGGCGGGGAGGTAGCTGTATAGCTGCACGTGACAATAAGGTTCAAGCCACCGGGCGTGACCGAATTCGTAACGCCGCTTGAAACTTATCGTCGCAGTTGCTGAGCCTCATCCCCCGGACAATCTTCAAGACAAAATGGTGCGTAGCTTTGGTATTGAGAGCTCTGAATGTAAACTGATGCTGGATGATACCCTTTGCACAGGCTGACACCAATGTTACCGACCCAACAGTCGCGGCGGAGATGAAGAAAAAGAGGTCTTTCCGCACGTTCTCCTACCGAGGAGTCGAGCTTGAAAAGCTCCTGGATTTGAGCAACGAAGATGTACGTGGTCATAGTATTACTCGACGTTCATCACTAATGCAATATGCCTGATTTTCGCTATGTTCCGCTCCCACAGTTCGTCGAACTTGTACACGCTCGTGCCCGCAGACGGTTCCAGCGTGGTCTCAAGCGCCGCCCCATGGGCCTTATCAAAAAGCTGCGCAAGGCCAAGAAGGAAGCACCTCCCAATGAGAAGCCCCCTGTTGTGAAGACGCATCTGCGGGATATGATTGTTGTGCCGGAGATGATTGGAAGTGTCGTGGGTATCTACAACGGCAAGGTGCGCAGCTAACGTTGTTGGTGAGATCTCCTGGATTTTAACGTCGGATCTGCTCGCATTGTCCAGGTTTTCACCAGTGTTGAGATTAAGCCTGAGATGACCGGTCACTACCTCGGAGAGTTCTCTTGTTCGTACAGACCCGTCAAGCACGGTCGTCCTGGTGTATGCCATTTTTTTTTCTTTGCTTTATGTCGATTCGGGTACTGATGTGATGTTGTTTAGATCGGTGCAACACACTGTACGTATCACTTTAGTCTGGCTCGCTGTAGCAACTCACTGACCAATCTTTATTGGACCATGTACAGCCTCTCGATTGTACGTCTGATATCCTGCCGCTTTATACTTCAGCATACTCATTCATGTTTCTTGCAGCATTCCTCTCAAGTAAAGGTCTTTTATCTTATGCTCCTTTGCTATGCCATGTCATGTACACACCAATCGACAATGATATGCCATCTTATGCCCGTCGGAACTCAGATCAGCTCTAAACAAGTGGACAAACAAGTGGACAGTAATTGCCTACGTCAGAATATCTGGGGAATCGTTAAAAATATCAGTATCGATGTCGAGCCACGACGGTGTCGTAACGATTGGCAGATGTTGAATATTGAATGCTGGCAAGAGAGGAGATGACGGGAAGGTTCTTCTGGGGCTAAGTTGCGGCGTGTCGATGTGTGCAGTATCTCCCCCAGTGTCAACATTCAAAAGTAATGCTAAGTTTCGTCGACTGCGCTTAGGATGCAGCAAAGGAAATTAGAGCTTAGCATCTTGTGCCACATAACGTTATGCTGCTGCACATCTTACCCATGAACTCATCCTGGCTCTTGTCTGCTTTCACAAGGTCGCCACTCCTTCGATGCTCTGTGGTCTGTGCGTGTTCAATTGACGTGCTAATTTAGGCGTGGGGTATGCCCGTGTATGTATTAGAAGGACATACATGTGTTTGACGCCATATGTACCGAGGGGAAGGTGAACAGCGTTCTATCTCCCAGCTGAATCATGAGAGGAAAGGTTGTAACTTGTAAGCAGGACATCTGGCACAGGCACTCCCTCACCTAAACTCATCTCTGTGGCTTACGTTTATCTAGATATCGACTTGCCACGACAAAAGACTAGTACGCCCATGCAACTTCAGAGAGAGATTCGTTTTAGAATTTACGAGGATATGATGTGCATCTGATTCTGGTCACAGGCTGGGAGCAGGTAAACGTGTATTCATAGTTATCGGTGTCAAATCGGTGTACGGTTCGATGGCAATGCTGCGCCAGAACTCAAGAATCCGGATCTAGCCAAGACATGTCACAAAATTCACTCCACTGCGCATAAAGAGTGCGTCTTGTCCCTTATACAGACCGCTTCGATCAGACTTCTTCCTCTCAACTCATACGCCAGGAAAACGGCTACAAGATTTATCTCCATATCATGAACTCCGACATAGCGCCTCGAAAGGCTAGTCGATCCTGCGCCGAGTGCAAGAGGTGAGTCTTCAGACAGATGGTTTGAATGTATGTCAACTCACCCATTGATCTAGATCGAAATTGAAATGCGATAGGTATTCATTCATACGATTGCCACTCACAAATTCGAATGATGCGCGGCCCTGGCTGACAGCATCTGCAGGATTTTCCCTTGCCAGACTTGTGCTCGGTAAGTCGTATTTCTCGTGCTTAAAGTCACAAACACTTCATCATAATACCAGACGAGGATGTGCTGAGGTATGCCCGAATGGTAAGGAACCCATGTTTCGTGAATATTATCTCTCCGCCTCAGTGCCATCCTCTAGGCACCTTGGGGTCAACAAAAGGCAGCCAGTGAGTAGATCTGAGTTGGCGAAACATGTTTCATTGACGACAAGCGGGACTATATGAGGGTGCTCATAGCGTACTCTCAGCGACTCGTCAACCAAGCAAAATCACTGAAGACCCAGATTCGAGAACTGGAAGCTGCTCTCGCAGACAGCACAGCGCAGGTTCAAGCACTAGAGTCTGCTCTAAATCAAAGCCAGTCCGTTGGAAATATTCATCCTTTGCTTCGCAAGGAGTCAGGTCACCGCGATGCGATCCCGACTGCATGTGATAACGTCCTTGACCGTTTCTCGGATCGGCTCGGTGCCCTTGCGATTCGTGCAGATGAGAAGGCTGGATATTTCTGGGGGCCCGCAGACCTGGATGTAAGCATTGAAGCAAATTTTGAAAGACCTTTTTCGAAACTAAACTCTTAATGTATCTCTATCAGTCTCGTCAGGATGCTGTCCCCGGCTTCCTTCACGAGCTTGGGCAGGTATATAGTTCATGGTCCTACATTGGGGTTCTCCTCTCTGACCTGATATTCCAGCCCCACAAAGCGAATCCGAGAGCACCATTCAAAGGCCTCGACTTCTGTCCTGAAATCCTCGATCTAATGAACGCATTCCCACTTGGACTTACAGATACGGCAGATTCAAAATGTCTCTTTACCCAGTATCTCCCTTCCCGAGAACAGGCTGTGAAGCTGTCGGATCTCTATTACAAGCACGTCGCGTGGGCGTAAGTGTCGCATTCTATCATCGCTACTATCCCTCCCTCCTAATCGTGGCCCTCTCAAAGATATGATCCAATCATCAAATCAGACTTCTACACCAACATACTCAATCCCGTATACTGCTTAGGAGCGCCTTCTCTTGATGAAATTGACGCCCACCGACTCTCAGTCCTTTTAGTGCTTGTCGCAATCGGCGCTCTATATGATTCCGAACGCGGAGCATTCTCCATGGCTGAAGGATATTATGCATTGTCCCGTGCGTCCATGTCACTCTCACCGCTCCTTCAAGAAGCAACATACACTACGGCTCAAGTTTTGTTCTTGATGGGATATTTTGTCTACTGCTGTAATCCAGCAGGGCACCAAGCGAGGTGGAACTTGACGGGTCTTTCTTTCAAGGTTGCGCACTCGGTAAGCAGAAAATCAAAGCTGGTGGTCGATAACAAAGTCTGAACTTTGAACATTTGGCGAAGATCGGTCTACGTGAGTGGTCTATGACCATTGGCGTCTCGGAGGTGAATTGAATTACAGTGTCAGACCTGGATGCTGCAAGCTGGGTGTTAGACGAAGATGAGTTACAGCGTCGTCGTCGAGCATTCTGGGATTTCCTTTACTCAGATGCAATGAGTGTGCGTTGAACTCAGCTATTTAGAGCAGTCCATTCCTGATTGAATGCGCAGAGACTTATCCACGGCACTCCTACAACCTTTCATTTGCGTCATGTTACCTGTGCCTTGCCAAGCGACTTTGGGTCATCTGAGACTCAGACGGAAATCGAAGACATGGGATGTAAGCCGTTTCCTAGCATTTCTATCTTCTCATGTGTTGAACCTAATTGTCAGGGCATGCTTGGAAGGCACGATATGCTGCAAGCTGTATCGCCCCTGCGGTACAGCTACTGTCTAACACGCATCTACCACCATACACTGATTTGCTTGAACTTGACGCAAACATTAGACGATTTCCCATACCACCCGCCTTACGCTCACCAGCGCATCGTTCGGATGTGACGTGGTCTGCTGATGCCTCGCATGCAATGCAACAATTTCTTGTTATCGTGACACAGAATATGGGCAAGTACCGTATCTCTGTCAATAAGTCGCTCACCCCTCTCATACAACCGTCCCGGTGTTTGCGCTGCGGGTCCTTATTTTGTCTTCAGTCCTTCTATCTATTCACAGAAGCTACTTTACGCGGGCTGTTCGCGACATGCCATCTGATCCTCTCAAGCATCAATATTCTCTGTCTGTGCAGACAATATACGACAGTGCTTCGAGTGTGATCAAAAATCTCACAAGCGTATATTCTGTTCATCCCGAGATGGCCGGCGGTTTTTGGTTCCATTGGTCCATGATGTTCGGTTCATGTGTAAGGGTCTTGAAACCCCAATGTGCGTTGGCTGACAAAATGTGAACGGATTAGATCGCCTTGAAGGCCCTGATTGTTGAAAGTCCCGGATGTTCTCTGTCGCCGCACGCTCTGCGCATCCTGGAACAGGCTGTAGCATTCTTCGAAGCAGGTTCCCAATCATGTCGTCCACCTGAAACTCTGGTCAGTTCTGACAAATGTTCGCGAAACCAAGTCTGACGTTCGTATGGTTGTATCTGCAGTCCATACTGGAAGGCGTTCTCCAAGACGCCACTTTCGCTTTCACGGCCTTCATCAGACTGAGGCCATCTGAAGATAGCCCCAAAGTACAAAAGTCGACCATCAATATGATATTACCACCACTCCGAGATCAAGATGCAGTCCAGTTCAGCGACAACGCTGATGATGAGCATTATCACAATGCCATTGCTAGCGCGTCGATCGCGCCCCTCGTGCAGTGCTTCGAACAAGACGATCCTTCCGCTACAGCACATGCAGGTCCGCCGCCATTCAATCCAGGGCCTGGACGTGGTGGAAGCAATTCAGCCGCCCTTTACGGTCTCGTAGACGATCCCTGCCGGCAAATATATCAAACAGGGCCTGTACGTGACAGCACAATATATCTCACACAGGGACAGCCGTGCCACTCACACTACACGGACATGTACCATCCCTATGCACGACGGCCCATCTCACCCTTAAGAGGCTATGACAACACAGATCTGGAATTGACGTACCCAACTATGACTTGTGGCACCAATGACGGATTGGGAAGTGACACCCCTAACCAGGGGCAGATTCAGCAGTGGCCGAATCTAGGATCTGGATGGGAGCTCGAGAATATCGAATATGCCATGAGCTTGGATGAAAGAGCGTCGGCTAGTACTTAGTAAAGATTAGCACCGGGTTAGCACTTGTTAGCACTATACCTCGCTTTACATGAGCTTGAGATTTCCTCTGGCCGCAATCCAAAATATCGAGCGCATGGTCTGTCGGAATTCAGAGTAGAGGGACGGGTTACTGGTATTCTGTACCTGTTGCTTGCGAGTCGAAGTGTTTTGGATTGGACAGGCGTCTCGTTCATTCTACTGGAGTCGTCACGGTACTCCATGAATCGACGAGCGGCGGTAGGCCGTGGACAGTCGTGGTAGACCACAGTGCTGGAAGGACTGAGCATTTATGATCGCACAGCATGTGAGTCGGTGAGTGGCACTGAATTTTGCGACTGTCGTGGTGAACCGTATAGTCTTGCCGCGGTCCGGTCCACGAACCT
>CEMG01175544.1:0-12222 GCA_001179705.1 Baeospora myosura
TGTGATGCGTCCGTGAATCAGCGTGCGAACCCGTAAGGAGATCTATGGCAGTAGAAGAGAGTCGATGATGAACTGTCGCGAGAATAGAGGAACAGGAAAGAGGAATGAGAATCGTAAGGTCGTAAGATGTGGGTATGCGTCGTGACCGTGATTCGAATGAAGACGGGGTTTCTTGTGACTCTAGAGGAGAGACGCTGTCATCCTGCGCAGGGGAGCAGATGTCTGGATGCTCAGCCGGCGAAGGCTTGAGAGTGTCTCAACAACGGAACATCAAGGTATGCGACAAAAGAGATGATCATAGCAAATGTATCAACGACAAGCAAGTACCAAATGTTACGTAAGCAGAAGCAGACTGGTAGCGCGTCAAGTCCCATATCCGTCACAGTGCCCCCCACGCGCGACCCGCTGCTTCAAGAAGGAGACAGGCCACGGCGATTCTTCCGTTTCGGAGGGCGACCTGCCGAGGGAGGAGCCACCGCAATACTGGATGTTAGCGGACGCGACCTGCGCACGGATGGCGTAGCCGGCGGGAATCGCGAGGGATGATCGGAGAAGCGCGACAGCAAGGGTCCCTTCGATACCGCACGGCGAGTAGGAAGGACCGAAGAGGATGACGAAGCGACGGCGGAGGAAGGTTCTGCGGCCCAGCGAGGGCCGTTGGTGGCTATCGCACTAGCCATGGTCGAGGACGCGACAGGAAAGGCTCGTAAAGAGACACCGGAACCGCGCGATTGATAGTCGTCCAGGTAAGCCTTGTAGGCCAGCGCACATGTATAACTCTCCGCTTCCATGAAGAAACCCTGATTAACTGCTTCCCGCACGTGAACGATGTACAAGATGTCGCCTGTGAGGCCGCTGTCCTTTGCAAAACCCAAAAGAGTATGGATAAACAAAAGGTTCGCATCTGCGGAAGACACTAGACAGCACAAGAACGGGGACGAACGGACCGCAGAGGGAATGGAGGCCAGAATGGAAGACAGAGATGCACCCACGGACCTTTCGGGCGCGGTGGCGTCCTCCATCGGCGAATCTTCCGCGGCGTCTGAAGAGGCCGGGCCATCACTCGTGAATGCAGAGAGGGATGAACCTGCAGGAAGGGACGAGGAAGAATCGTTTGCCAATTCCAGCGCGGCGGCCGCGTCATCGTCATCGTCGTCCCAGTCGATCTGGTCCTCGTCGCCGTCTAAGCCGTAGACCACTGCGGAGCGCGACTTGATCTCCTCATCAAATAGGTTACGAGGCAAGGGGCGAGGGTACATGGTGTTCAAAACATTTATACGTTCGCGGCGCGGGGTGGTAGGAGGGAAGAATCCGGGCATAACGCGGTCGACGAACATCGAGCGATTATGGTTGTCGACCACTTCCCGCAGAACGGACGAGCCTTCGGCGACGAACAGCTCGCCAGGGACATCCGCGACTAGGGGAAGCCGTGCCGGAACTGGCTGCACCATTTCTGAGCCGATATCATCTGGCTCCGGCATACGCTCCCTGTACATCCAGCGAGAACGCACGGGATCGGGCGACAAGAAGTCTCCAGTTTTCGAGAGGAATAGCTGAATGGCCACCGGCGCACCAAAACGATCGACTTCCAACAGGCCGGGTGGAAAATGCGGATCGTCCGCCCCTGCCAGCACGAGTATCCTGTTATTCTTGCGGTCGTACCAGCGCTTGACCATAGTCTCCACGTCTCCTTTCTCCACTTCCCTGAAACACCAGCCCTTTACCTCAAGGGGTTCCAATAATAACTGCTCGACGTCCTCCGTGCGAACCTCCAGATACCGAGTCCAAGGTGCCGAACCTCCAGCTCCGCGTGAGGCGTCGACACGCTGCCTTATCAGATCTGGGATGGCGGGGGGGACAATCCATGGCACACGCTCAATATCGATTATGAGACGGGGAAGGTTCGGTATGATCTGAGGTTCAACCATCGACGGAGCATAGCGGGGATCGACGTCGTAAGGGTCCAGAGACGGGGAGAGGGGAGCGTTGGGAGGGATGACTTTGCTGACTTTCGAACTGACCGGGAGTTGCGAGAAATAGTTGTGTTCAGGACGAGGCACGGGGTAGCCGAACAGCCATCCTTGGTTCTCCGAGCAAGGACGGTCGAGGTCGGCGGTGGAAGCGGCAGGAACTTCGGCTTTAGGGTAAACAGAGGGGTGAGGGTTGACTGAGAGGCCCGTTTCAACCGCCAAGCGCTCGTAACGATTCCCTTCAACCCCGATTCCGAAAGTTACCTCCTCCGCTTCCTCGAATGTCCCAGTTATCGTCAAGCGAAGTTTCGGGAGGAGGTCGACGTTGCGCTGCACGTGTGACTCGTGGGCTATGAAGCAAGGCACTCGTAGCCGGATGAGCCATACCGCTAGGGCTTCCGGAGCGCCGTTGGCCCAAAAACCCACATATTCGTCGCGAGCTGGCAGAGCAGCATAACGCATGACGAAGTCCTTCACCGGACCGATCTTCTCCCATCCTCTGACCATTCTCAACCAGCTCTCCTTCTCCTTGATCCCTCGCTGCAAATCTGTTCCCTTATCCACCGCATCTGAGTACAGCACAACCCGCCCGAACGCCTCTACCTCTAGAGAGCTCGGATAGGTCGGCCGCACGCCCCACCACTCATGGTCTTCCCCGAGAGCGGACAACTTAGAAGCCATATCGACATCCAGATCATGGTTTCGCTTCTCCAAGCTAGTCACGTAAGCCGGGTCTATACTCCCTCGCCCTTTCTCCCCGGCCGTCCATCGGTCGCATATAGAATCGAACTCCGGCTGAACGTCGAGGTCAACGTGTCGATTGAATCTTGTAGAAATGAAGACGCGCCAAGGGTGGTCGATATCCAAATACTGAGGAGAAACTGAGGGGTCGAAGGGGCCGAGGTGACCGTCAAATCGGCGCATCAACTTGGGGGTCGAGGAGACGGGGAACGTCGGAGCTTCCGAGGGGTTGGGTATACCCGGCAGGTAAGGTCTGCGCTTGGAGTTCAAGGACCAAAGCTCCCATTGATTGGCCATCCCATCCTTCTCGGATACCACCAGTCGTCCCGTATACTGACGAAAGTATCCGACATCCCAGGAGAGGTCAGAGCGTCTGGCGTGGTCATGGTCGTATCCAAACAACGAGCTGACTCTGGGGGTGTCGAAGATGCGAGATTCCATGAAGCAGGAATTAAGTCGCGGGGATAAACGTTCCTAAACGTAGAATCGAAAAAAGAGTAAAAGTAAAAGAACAAAAACAAAAACAAAACAAACGAATCTCTTCAAACACGGATCTGACGAGCGTGCGGCGACAGCAATACGATCCCTTGGGCAGATAGAGGGAGCAGAAGGGAAAGCCAGGGAAGGAGAGGAAGAATCATCAGTACACGCGTTGGCTTTTGTGATGAAAGTCAGGGTGAAAGTCTCATGGGAATTCCGGAAAAGGCAGGCACGGTACAGCGGACCGAATCGATCCGAGAAATTATCGCGCAGGCAATTTATGCATGTGCAAGTATTCTCGACGCAGCTCAGGGGCATTGCGAAGGTCGTATTCGGAGACCCACGAGTCATCTTCTGGTCCATATCCCGCCCACCTGACCAAATACATGCGGTTATTCCCCTTCTTTCGATTCGAAAGCTTATGACCCAGGATGGCTTCAACCTCGTATTCTTCCGTGGCTTCAAGAATGTCTCGAGTGTCAGGCAATACGGTACGTTCGCCGAATTCGGCTGGGGACGGTCTGTACGCCTTCAAGTGATCCAGATTGAATACGGGGTGCATGGGGAAATTGTCAGGAAGACGCAAGCGATAGACGAGCGGGTTGATGATTTCCATCACTTCGAAAGGTCCTATGGTACGCTGAATCAGTTTTCGTCCGGTGCCCTTGACGTCTATGAGAGCTAAGGTGTGGGGGTTCACTAAAACCAAGTCTCCTTCTTTCATAGGGACTACTGGACGTCTTCCTTTATTGTAAGCGGCTGCTTGACGTTCCTGGGCTAGGACCAGTGATTCCTTGGCTATGGAACGATGCCGTTCGAGTTCGGACACATACTCCTCAGCTTGCTGGCTAGGAAGGAAGGGGCGATTCACCGGATCCGTGGAGATATCGACGACCGAAGTCGACACTCGGGGTTGATATCCCATTAGGAGGAAGTCGGGAGTGTAGCCAGAGGAGGAATGGACTGCTGAGTTGTAAGCATGCATGACATCGCTGAGCCACGTCGCCCAGGAATCACGCTCCTTGGCAACATATCCTCGAAGCATGAGCTCAATCGTAGCGTTTAAATTCTCCGTTTGGCCGTCGGTCTGCGGGTGGTGTGCTGACGAAAGGGCTAGCAGGCTTCCGTATCGAGCAACAATGGACCTCCAAAAGTCCGAAGTCCAGCGCTTGTCTCTATCCGAGATAATCCGGTTGGGCAGCCCGAACTTGTTGACAACCTCCCTCACGAACACGTTGGCGAATTCGACTTTATCCATCACGTCGTGCGTAGGCAAGGCTATACCATACTTTGTCAGCTTATCCACCACCACAAGGATGGCCGTGAACTTCTCTGGTCCTGAAGGTGGAAGTCCCGTAATGAGATCTAGAGATACCGTTTCAAAAGGACGGGAAGGTACGTGAGCGGGTCTTAAGCCGCCCATTTTCTTCAAATGATCCGATTTGGTTTTCTGGCACACATCACAGGTCGAGGCGAAAGTGTCGGCGTCCTTTATCAACGTTGGCCAGAAAAACAATTCCCGCAAACGAGCTTGATACCGCCGAAAGCCAGCGTGAGCCCCTTCGTAAGGCGAGTCGTGTATCCAGGCGAGTACATAGGGGACTAACTCCTTGGGTACGCAGAGTCTGGCTTGCCAAGTAGCATCGATGAAGTAGAGGAGGCCGTTTGAGCCCTTCTGAAAACGAGAAGGAGTGAGGGGTTGGTCGGGTTTGGTCATGTCGTCGGAGGCGTATCGGGTAGAGAAGTATTTGTCCTCCCTATAACCTTTGACAAACTGAGACAACATAGCCGGCTTCATTCCAACCAACAAATTCGACCCTTTGCTCCATCGCTCGGACGGATCGTCTTCCGGTTCCTTAGTGCCGACTGGGTAAGTCCAATGGTCGCTCTTCGGGAAGGGCAGGTCATCCTCTAGTCTGTCCTTCGCCGCTTCAGCGTCCTCCTGGCTAGTGGTAACCTCGACATCAGGCACTACCGGATTCGACTTCTCCTTCCGGCTTCTAGTTTGTACGGCGAAGACTTCATGATGCAGAATATCTTCCCAGCACGAAACCATAAAGGAAGCCTTCAGAGCAGGACTTTTGCTGTCGCTTTCTTCGAAAGCTGTAGCTTTCTCCGTCGTCGACTCGCTAGGGATGATGGAAGTCGTAGCGTCTCGAGAGGGGGAGTCGTGACTAGGGACTCTGGGCAGTCGGGACAAAGGATCCACGTTCGAGTGAACTCGTCCAGGTCGATGAACGATGTGCAAGTCCGGGAAGGCAGCGAACACCGCCCCCCAAGCCGCCAGTCGCCGATTAGCGTTCTCATATACTCGAGCCCATTGGAGAGCGGAATGGTCGGTAATGAGGATGATTCGTTCCCCTTCTATAAACGGCTGAAACTTGACTAGGGCTTCCTTGGCTCCCAGCGCTTCCCTTTCCGTCGCGCTGTAATTCCTTTCGGCCGGTTTCAGGGAACGACTCCAATACGCAATTACCCGCTCGACGTATACCGTGGTGCCGTCGAAAGTTTCTCCCCATTCCGAGCTCGAAATAGGTATCTCGACCAAATCCTTGACGTAAGTGGTAGTGAGGGAGGGTATGGGAAGCTTCGCTTTCCAAGCGGTTAGTAATCGCTCGTACACGGCTGTGCCCTTAAGGTCTCCAACCAGGATAGGCTGTATCTGCTGCAAGCAGGCTCCTATCGCATAGTCCGAAGCGTCGGTGTAAAGGCGATAGGGCTGTCCTTGAATAGGGTGACCCAATACCGGCGCGCTCGCTAAAGCGTCCTTGGCCTGCTGGAACGCGATTTCGTGCTCTGACGACCAGTGCCATTTCACTCCCTTCTTCAAAAGAGCGAACAGCGGGGACGCTATAAAGGCGTAATAAGGTATGTACGCGGCGAAGTACACGACCATGCCCAAGAACTTTTGCAGGTCGAGAACAGTAGTGGGGCGAGCTAGTTCTTGTATCGCCTGAACCTTTTCTTCATGCGTGGACAGACCTAATCTTGAAACCTTTTGCCCTAATAGCAGGATAGAGGAATACCCCACGAAGCACTTGGCTGGAGAGAGGGTGATGCCGGCCTTGGCGATTTCTCCGAGAACGATATCCAGATGTTGTAGGTGGTCTTCCCAGTTCTTGGAAAAGATCACGATATCGTCGATGTAGACGAGGGTGAATAGCCAAAGGAAAGGCGCTAACACGCCCTGCATGATTCTTTGAAAGACCGAAGGCCCATTTCGAAGGCCGAAGGGCATGCGTTTGAATTGCCATAGCCCTAAGTGACATCGGAAAGCCGTTTTCTCCTTAGCTTCGTCGGCCATATCCAGTTGGGTGAATCCAGCTAAGGCGTCGAAGCACGATAGCACCTGCGATCCCGACAGAGACTGAATGATTTCTGACTGCCTAGGTATGGGAAACTCATCGGGAATGGTTTTGGCGTTAAGCTTCCTGTAGTCTACCACTAGACGAGGTTTGCCATTTCGATAGACGACAACCACTGGAGCTCCCCAAGGGCTAGACGATTTTTCTATGACCCCGGCCTCAAACCAAGCGTTCACCTGCTTCTCAATGACTTCACGTTTCGCTGGAGACGCTCCGTACATGGGAAGGGATATCGGGGCAGTCCCGGGCATCAAAGGGATGGGGACTTGCGCGTTGACCTCCCCTAGTCGCCCGTTCACCCCAAAAGCCATCTCGTTCTTCCGCAAGACTTGTTCTAAACGAGGGAGAATATCTTCGGGAACGTCAGGGCCAAGGTTGACAAGTTTCGCCACATCGACCTCTTCTGAGGGTTCATCGGGTAGAGCGGTGGTCTTAGGGCCCCAATTTTCGTCGGAGTCCAGTCGATCTTCTGAATGAACGGAGGGAGCTTTAGCGGCCATTAGTTCCTGTGCTTTGAGAGTTCCCCCAATAACGGTCTTCATGATTTCGACGGAGGCGGCCATTCTGGCTGAAGCTTCCTCATCCACCGGTACATCCAAGCTAGTCGACGGGTCTATGAGATGACCCACTACCTCCCCAGCCTTGATGTATCGCGGGATAGTGGAAGGATTAGCTATAGGGAGATATGGGGTATCCGTCGAGATCCAGGTGGTCGGAGCAGCCATGATGTTAGCGTCGTCGGTGCCGATTATTACTTTCTCAATCAGCCAATCGGTCCTTCCCTCGAAGGGTCCCGAAACCTTGACATTATGAACCGCACCAGCCATAACCAACGCGTCTTCCTCCGCTATTACGGCTGTAGGAGACGAAGGGTTACTCCTTGCTTTTGCGCGAGCACGCCGAGAAGCTTTGGCGCGTATAAATCCTTGCGCTAGGTTCGCCGAGCGGATTTCAAATCCGAGGTCTACGTTTTGTGCCGAGGAAGCGGGTATAACATACTTTCCTCGGTCAATCAAAAGTTCAGACCGACCAGACGAATAACGCTGCACGCCCATCTCGTAGGTTGATTGAAAATCTTCCCCGAGTAACAACGGAACCCTCATATCCCGAACAACATAAGCTTCGACCTCGAAAGACAAAGGTTGACCATCGACATCGTCCACGTACATCAGCAACTTGATGTAGCCCAAGACCTTGGCGTGGCCCGTGAGGTGGTATAGACGGATACGCAGACCTTCCTTCGGGGTCGGAGCGTCGATCATCGTTTTCCAGTACTCTTCGGACATCAGAGATAGATCCGCTCCTGAGTCCATTCGAGCACGGATCATCTGAGCTTCCAGGGAACCAACACGCACCCGGCAATGAAGCGCTTTGGCGCCCAATGCACTCATACCGTCAGGGAAGGAGCGCCGCTTGGCGATGCGAACAGCGGCTACCTTACGCCCCCCATTCTCAGCGCTCGCTGCAGCGGCAGCCAACTTCTTGGCAACCTCCAATTTTGCGACCGAGCGAGCAGTCCTCGAACGTCGAACCTTTCGGGGCGTAGAAGGGTTCTGCAACACAGTCATAGGAGCCTTCGAGGTTTTGCGTTTATCTTCAGCGATACGACGTCGAATGTTACGGTTTGTGATAACTTTGGACGCCGTATGGTACGCAGCAGCGTCCAGAGCAGCGTGCTGATCCACTGCGAAGACTTTCTTGGAGACAGTCGGCCAAGGACTCTCGGGATCCTCATCCAGAGAGCCTTCCGACGAATCCGAAGTTTCATCTTCTGAAAACCGTACTTTCTTATCGGACAAGGGGTAAAGAGAAGAAGAAGATGCCGATTCAGCGAGCATGGCTAAGTACATGCGGTCATTTTGTACAATAGCATCCCTGTCCATAACAGCGTCCAATAAGTTCGCGTCCTTCAAGGCTTGCCACTTCCCGTAGAGAGGGCAGTCGCGAGCGTAGTGCTTGGGGCTGGCGCAGACGTAACAGTTGCCAGGTGGAGGTCGAGGACTCACAACCGAGTCATCCCGAGGAAACGACTCGCCCTTGAAAGTTCCACCCTCTGGCCAAACAGTCTTAGTTCCTCGCCCCTTTTGACCCTTGTTTCCGTAAGAACGACCTTTAGCGGTCGTGGAATGAGCCTCCGCGTCAACGTCGTTCGGAATTTCTTCGTGAAGCGGGAAGTCGTCGTCTTCGGAGGATGGGCCATCGGCTGCTCCGTCATCGACGGCGTGGGCATCCGCAGAACGAGTAGCGTATTTACCAGTCGTAGCCTTGTCACGATAAAAGTCCATTTTACGCGAGAATCGCCACAGAGTGATGAGCTCAGCACGACTCTGGCGTACCTTCTTCATAAGGGTGAAGATGTTGGGACATTCATACTCGTTTATCTTGGAACGCCAGACTTCAGGAGCTTGACGTATGATGCGAGCGACTGCCACGGGGCCGTCGATCTCGTCCGGGTACAGGAAGCTGTGGTAGCGTTTACGACGTTGGTAGTATTCGCTAGGGGTCTCATTTTCTCGGCCAGATTGGCGAAATCGCATGTCGTCGAATTCCATAGTGCGCTCCAGGATCCAACTTTCGTCCATGAACTGGTCTCGCAAGAACACAACCAAGCGTTGCCATGTCGAGCCCATCCACGACTTGTCGTGCTCGGAGAGCGAGTCCCACCATTCTTTCGCCTCGCCTCCCCATCGTACGGGCGCCATTTGACCGAGGGCGGTGGCTACCTTAGGACCGAATCGGGCTAAGTCCGCCATGGAGCACAGGTAGTCGATGATGGTTCGTCCTCGTCCGTCCCATCTAGGTACGTCGGAGAGCCCAATCTTGTGGTTAAGTTGCCATTCTTCAACGTCGACCGGTTCCGGAAGGTAGGCGTAAGGGTCGTCAGGTTCGTTGTAGGGATCATCATCCCCGCCACCTCCGCCTCCATCCCCATTTCCGCCTCCACCTCCGCCAAAGGCGCCACCAAACTCGAGAGCTCGTCCAGCTCCAGAGTACCTAGTGCCCAAGCCCCTTAATCCTCCGCGTCCTCGCGGCCATCCGCCTCTGCCCGCTCCACTGCTTCCTCCGCGATCGTCGGGGTCGTCCCCTCCGCCTCCTCCGAATCCTCCGCCCCCGTATCCCCCCGAGTACCCATAATTCGCCGCGCGATCTTTCTGGGAATCTAGGTAGGCGAGAGTCTGTCGGTGGGTCCTAGGTGGAACGCTATCGGGTCGACGCAGGATAGAGCGATGCTGCATGGAAATTCCTCGACCTCCTCTGGGAGGAGTAGAGGGACGCATCAACGATGGCCCCCCATACCCCGAGTTTCCCCAATAACCAGGAGCCTGAACGGCGTTAAGGCCTGGGAACGTCACTCCAGGAAGCTTAGAGACTTGATGTTGAGCAGCTTTGGAAAAGGCGACGGCGCTGGCCGGCATCAGAGGATCTTCATAGGCTCGATCGTCGTAAGCCACCGAGGAGGGCTGAGTCTCGACCACGGTGCGGTAGGCCTGAACGGGCTCGACGAAACGAGTCTCCTTCGGAGTAGAGCGTAGATCCAAGGCGTAGCTTCTTCCGTGACGGTAGAACTCTTCGCGATTCAACGAGCCGTTGTTTTGAGCGTGCTTGACCAGGTTGGCTTTGGTGACCGGGTCGATGGCGTCCCCAATACCTTCGTAGTCGGGACGGAGGAGCATCTTTCCTAATTCGACTCGTGGGGAACGCAGACCAAAAGAGGCTCGTACAGAGGATCGAGTCGAGTTGGTAATGGAGCGACGATCATCATCGTCTTCGGGGGAGGTGAGGCCGTTCACTTTCCTAACCGTGTACAGAAAGGTCTGAACGCGATTGTCGGCCGTGACTAGGCGATGTTGAAGAGTAGCGAAAGCAATCTTCAACTCTGGCAAGGAGTCCGCTCTTTCCATGTATCGAGTGAAGGAGTAATCGGGGTCAAGGATGAAGGCGTTACGGCTAGATCGGCCGAGGTAAAGGTTCATTCCGGCGTAGATCTGGTTGATTGCGAGCACCAAATGCCCAGTGCATCCGAGGAGGTCGTAGGCCAGGGAATATTCGTCAACACCCTTCTCGTTTCTAATCACGGCCGTGCGATCGTCTTCTAGACGGAACTCGAGGAAGGACCCGAGGAAGCTCTCAATAGTCTGACCGTCCAGGTAGTGATGAACGCCAGCCCACCGGATCACGATATCCCTTAGAACCATAGTCTCTTCGGCCGTTTTACTCGGCATAATCCCTCTCCGTGCACCGTAGTGAACCAGGGGATCTTCGACCGTAAAGGGGTCGTAGACACCGTGGTAGTTCGCGACCGAGGCCTCTAAAGGCTCGACGCGAATGTTAAGGGTTTGACCAAGAGAGGAGTAAAGATGAGGGTATTCCGGTCCGGAAGATCGAGCCATCGGCATAGCACGGGAAATGCTGTCGAGGTGAGGAGGAAGATCTCGAGGAGGGTTGGTCTCTAAGGTCTCCGACCTCAGCGGAGCGCGACCTTTCCCTTTGTCGTTGGGGTCAGGGAACGAAAAGAATCCTGAGTTAGGGCCATAAGCGCTAGCATCAGCCCCTTCGACGTCGTCGCGGTCGACTAGGATGCGAGGGTGGTCAGAAGGCAAAGGGTTGACGTTAAGGTTGTCGTGTTCGTCATCCACTTCGTCTTCCAACGAAGCACGTCTGCTGTGAGAGAGAGCGACACCTCTGGGTTTGGCAGGAGTAGAGGTAACAAGTCCTGTAGTGTTGGGGCCGACGGGTTTCGAGGCCGCCGGACCTTCACTAGGCTTGCCAACTCCTATAGCCGAAGCCTTCTTAGAGGTCTTCGAACTTTTGGTCGCAATGACCCCAGGGGAATTAGCGGCTCGAGGGGTAGTCGTAGAGCTGCTAGGAGGGTTTAACCGAGAAGACGTTCTTCGGGCGCCTGAGTCTGATTCGACGTTGGTGTTGGAGTTAGCAGCACCGCGATTTGTCGCGTTGGAATTACCGGCGCGGCTGAAGGACATGTCGTTCGAATCCAGCGGAGAATATAGAACGCTGGAAGTAAGAAGACAAGAACAAGATGAAAATTTCTCGCTTGCATCATCACCGTCTCGCTAACTAAGCGAAAGGAAAATTCCGGAGGCATAGCGTGACCGAGCTCGATTGCTTCCTATCGAGGATAGTCGAGGGAGGGAGAGACTGAGTAAAGTATGACTGAAAGAAAGACGGGCGCGGGGCGCGCGAGTTCGAGTGCACGAGAAAGCACTTGAAATATAGAAGCAGAAGTTTTTAGAATCTCCTAACGTCCGCGGTGCCCCCACCATTGTGATGCGTCCGTGAATCAGCGTGCGAACCCGTAAGGAGATCTATGGCAGTAGAAGAGAGTCGATGATGAACTGTCGCGAGAATAGAGGAACAGGAAAGAGGAATGAGAATCGTAAGGTCGTAAGATGTGGGTATGCGTCGTGACCGTGATTCGAATGAAGACGGGGTTTCTTGTGACTCTAGAGGAGAGACGCTGTCATCCTGCGCAGGGGAGCAGATGTCTGGATGCTCAGCCGGCGAAGGCTTGAGAGTGTCTCAACAACGGAACATCAAGGTATGCGACAAAAGAGATGATCATAGCAAATGTATCAACGACAAGCAAGTACCAAATGTTACGTAAGCAGAAGCAGACTGGTAGCGCGTCAAGTCCCATATCCGTCACA
>CEMG01175545.1:0-10170 GCA_001179705.1 Baeospora myosura
GTAACGGCTCGATATTCAATCTTTGGACTCTTTTCATCTCTTTCTTTCTCTCGCCTATATCTCATGAACTATCGATACACGTAGATACTATTCTCCATTTCTCCTCGCGTCGGATATCACTTCACTCACAGGGACTCGCGTAACCGATCCCCGAGCATACATTGATGTATTGTAGATTACATAAGAATTCATCTTCTTACCTATTGCTTGCTCTTACAGCGTAAGACTGAGCAAAGGGTGGAGTTCCCACTTTCCTCTGAAGGTCGAATAAGATTCTCCGTCTATTCTACAGTGGATTTCACTTAGAATAAGTGAGAGTTTCAATTGAGGATTTCTCGATTAGAACCTCTTGCGCGACCGTGAAACTTGATCATCTTCAGGGTCTTAACACCTTTCCTCGCCGCTCGACTCGCCAGACTCCTCGCTGGAATATCACCTAGTGAAATAGCCTCTCAATTACTCTCCGAGGGCTCACAAAGGTGGAAACTAGGAGGAATCCAGCAACCTGGCCGGTCGACTGTTTAGCAACGCGGCTGCGTTGTCTTTCGAGACCGCTAATTGATCTGCTTTGATCGAAAAGGACCTCGCTCGATATCCTGATACTTTTCAACTGTGGAAGGACATCAAACACTACAACCAAACCAAACCTCATACTCTTCAAGAAGCCGAACTGGCGGATTCAAGCGGGTCGACAGGTCACCGCACCGAGGCAAGCCACGTCAGCACCGGTTCGGACGACCTCCCAGACATCAACAAGCTAACGCTATCTCCAAAACCTAACACACCTCATACCCCTTCGTTGGACGAAAGTCCTTCAATCGATTTATTGAGAGCCTCTATGGCTTCCAGTTCCAGAACAAGGAACTCTCCGCCTCTCCTCCCTCGCCTCGAATCGCTCTCTCAAATTCTAGCAGAGTATACTGCCGAACCTAGAGTGGGATACTCTACGTCGGACAACGCTAAGTACTTTTCAGAGAAAGCGAATTTGTTCAAGGACGACATAGTGGACAGAGGTAATGTTTTGTCGAAGGAATTCCATCGCTTTTCGTTGAACGACGACCTATGGGGCGACGTGAGAGGATTAGTGATGGAACTGCAAACATTCTTGGAGCGTATCGCTTATCTTTCGGATTCACGCAAGGATTATTTCATCATTGACCGCCGCGATACCCTTCAAAACCTCTTGAAGCAAGGTGCCGATTTAGGTCAACTCAATGCTTCCTGGATGATTCTGAGGAAAAGGATTGGACTCGCCCACGAAAACATCCTGAAGTACTCAGCGGAGCTACGAGGTCAAACTGTCCCTTCATCCCCAGTATCTACAGCGCCAAGCATCTGGGCTGAATTCGAACAGAGGCGGTCTGACGACGACAGATTACGCTACATGATCTCCACAGTGCCTCATCACCTGGATCAACTCGCAGAACCCATGAAGAGGCGAGCGAGTTCGTTTGTGAATTGGGACTCGCTGGTTCCTCCTCATCAGACTTTGACGGAAGCCTTCCCTCGCCGTCCAATTGAAGAGAAGCCGCTGACATATTGGTATGACACAACGGGTCACCGTCATGAGATTAACCCTTTCGAAGGAGAGAGCAGCGAAAGTCCATCCCCTATCATCCCAACGGTGCCTAGCACAAGCAGCGTGGCACCATCAGCAGCTCCTGTGCTGACCGCGACATCATCGGCAGTAGCTTCTGCACCACCGGCACCGTCTTCAGTCCCGCCTGCACCACCCTCCACTTCGGCTACCGCAGTACAAGTTGAAGTGCCAGGCTGGCCTCAGTATAGTTACGAAGGACCAGCGGACGGACCTTGGTCGCACGCGCCAACACAACTAGGGACGGATTCGACGGCGGATTTATTGAAGTCACCACCTCTCGGTCCAGATACCATGTATAGGTCCGAGGAAGCGTTTTTCACAACAGCAAGCGCTGCAACGCCAATACCATCCACCCTATTGACACCTACGGACGGCCCAAACGTACTATCAGGAATAGCAAAACCATCGACAAAACAGGTACCGGGGTTGCGATTCGCGCGATCCAGCAACGTCTACACAATCCCCGAGACCCCAGACAAATCAGCGCCGATGCCTACATACTCGTATCCAAACCCGTATCCATCGCAACCCATCTCAACTTACTTCACCCAGACCTACACGGCAACACCTTCGATGCAGGCAGGATCTGGGGGGGGGACACAGCAGCAACAGCAGCTTACTGAAGAGGAAGGAGAGCACTACGATGTAGGAGGCGGCTCCGGAAAGAGAGGGTTAGGCAGAGGAGCAAGCAGAGCGGGGCGACAGGGAAGCGCGAGCGTTAGGGGAGTAGGAGTCTCGAATAACCCATTCCACGCGAACACGCAACAGGAAGGTCAAAATTCGCAGAATCCTGGAACTGGTCCAACGACACCTCATCAACATGCTAGCGCTAGTTCGGCTCCACCTATTCCCCCTCCTCTAGGGAACAACACGTTCACGACGGGATGGGGTACTACGGGAGGCGGTCAAGGCCCACCATCCGGTAATGGACCAACAGGAGCAACGATGCTCCCAAACGAACCACCGCCAGGCGGAAATGGTCCACCACCGGGGGGAAATGGCCCTCCTCCAGGAGGCGGCGGGCCCCCTCCAGGCGGAAACGGAAACATCGGAGGCGGCGCTCCTCCACCACCACCTCCTCCTAACTGGTATTACTATGGATATCCCTATCCAGGCGGCGGAGGCGGCGGCCCTCCAGGAGGCGGTGGAGGCCCTCCGGATCCCTATCCCAACGATCCTAACTTTGCAGCTCCTTACGGCTCCATGGTACCAACGATTAAGGCGGAATTGAAGCCCGAGCAATTGCCATCGTGGGACGGCAACTACGACACGGCTATCGAATACTTTTACTCGATTCAGCAATTAGCCCGTTTGAAAGGCCATATTCCCACTGCGTTGGGGTATTGGCTTTGGCAGCGCTTAGTAGACAAATCCCCTGTTAAAGTCTGGTTCATGGCCTTACCTGCTGCCAAGCAAGAAATAATGACAAGAAATTATATTCTCTTCATGCGAGGCATCAAGGATGGCTACCTGGGGAGAAGATGGCAGTTGTACATGAACGGGGAGTTCGAAAGTCAAAAGTTCCGGCAAAGAGGTCACGAGTCAGAAACCCCTCCCGCGTTCGTGGCAAGGCGCATCATGTATACGCGTATGTTGGTTAACGTCGAAGAAGGATCACCGTACGAGGTCCACGTCGTCATGAAACGGGCACCGATAGCGTGGGGACCTATACTCGTGCTGGACAATATCGAAGATACAGCGACCCTGTACTCAAAAGTTACGGAACATGAGAAATCGTTGCTAGCGGCAGTAGAGCGTCAAACGTCAAACGTGATCACCACCGACAATTTGGCATCAGCATTGAACAAGATGGGTTTCACTCCCGGTCGCAGCAGGAATCCCTTCAGACAGGCTCATCTGAATTGGGCGGAAGAATCCTTGGAATCCCCGTTTCAAACTGAAGCGGAGATAAAAGAGAGTCTATCCATTGCACAACAAGGAGTCGATAATGATCTAGGTTCGGATATGCTAGTCCAGGCGTACCAAACCATTCAAAAACGACAGCGTGCTCCTCCGAAAGGAGGGTACAAGTTTCCGAAAAACGACCATGTTAAACCGAAACTGGCTAAAGCTCCTCCTTCCCCCTGTAAAGTGTGCGGGAGTGAGCTTCACTGGGATCGAGAATGTCCGGATTGGAGCGCTTACCTCGAAACCCGGCGTAGAAACGCTAATTACGCCGGCATAGAGGACATGGACATTGAGCGCACCTACTCCTCCGTGTACTCCCTAATCTTGAACAGCTGGGTAGACGATATGGACCGTGGACAGAACAAAGATGCGCAGGATTTTTATGAGGCAGCATTCGAGGAAGCCGAAGGACGGGGTACCCCTGAAAATTCGGTTACAATGCATAAGTCCAGTATCCCGGAGGGAAAATTCCCCATACCTCGTCATAACTCACTCAACAACGACAAATCGCCCCTGGAAACCCCCGCGTCGAAGGCCGAAGACTCAGGACGACGTCCTCCCTCTATTGAAGAAGTGGAAGACGAATATTGGTCGACCGGTCGGCTGCCAGTTCTACCCCCTACCTCTCGCTACATCTTGGAACTAGAAGAAGAGTATGCGAAAGAGCAGGAGGAAAAAACTGTGTTATCAGCCGAGCTCGAACCGGATAAAGAGGCTGTAGACTTACCTAAGATGGAACCTTTGGACCCTCCTACTCCAGAAACTACTCCGAGAAGGATTCCGAAAAGCAGATACAGCCCTTCGGGTACTTCGGCGGTGGGAATCTCGGTGCTCTCTGTGCGAGGTCGAATAGGCAGCATGAAGAATCCGGAAGTCGATCTTCGGCACGATTCCTGCGCTGATATCACTCTAGTCTCCCTGGAATATATCCAGTCCTTGCCATACAAGCCTAGGATAAAGAAAGGCATCAAGATGAAGTTGTGGCAGCTGACGGATAAGAAGGAAAAACTTAGCGGATATGTCACAGTGCCGGTTTTCACGGAAGATGAGTCGGGACAATGGGTTGAAACAGAAGCATATGTTGTCCCTGGAATGACTGTTCCCATTCTGCTCGGAGAAGACTATCACGTCAATTACGAAGTCACTGCGTCTCGTAGCGTCGAAACGGGGTCGAAAATCCACTACGCAAAGCAAGCTGGCACTATAAGAGCGACGAACGTCAGTCGCACCCACGATTTCCAGCGGTTGGTGGCTAGTGCTTTCGAAGTGGGAAGCTTTATCAAAGCCAAACTGCACCGCCGGAACAAGAAAAGGAGACAGCTTAAAAAGCGGAAGATGGGCGAAGAAGGACGTACGATCCGCGCTTCAGAAGATTATCGACTAAAACCACACGAATGCAGACCTATAAGGGTGGAGGGCAATTTTAGCGAAGAAAGAGAATGGATGGTAGAAAAGAACCTTCTGCCAAACGCCAACGATTCTTTCTTTTCCACTCCGAATGTCCTCATCCATTCCTCGAAACCATGGGTACCCATAGCGAATCCGACTGACCAACCACGGATGATTCGTAAGGGCGAAGTTATTGGCTCTTTGACAGACCCCGCAGAGTTCCTGGACACGCCGAAATCGAGCGAGCACTACGAAGCCATGTTGAACTACGCTCAAGTAGCCAGAACGCTCATCGAGGCTAACTTGAAGGCCGAAAAAGTACGCACCGAGGACCCAGCGAAACATTCTGCAGACAAAGATTCGAAAGAAGACGACCTAGCGGCACAGACAATAGTCGAAGATGACGAGTTGGGTCCCAAAACAGCCGCATTCCCAGATATGGAGGAATATTCGTCTAGTCGGATGGAGGAATTGATAGACGTAGGGTCACTTCCGGAACACTTGAAGGCAGAAGCGTGGGAAATGCTCCATAGGCGCCAGAAAGCCTTTGGGTTCGACGGGCGTCTAGGACACCACCCCTCTAGAGTTCACATACGTACAGAAGATGGTCAAGTACCTATCTCCGTACCCATGTACGGATCTTCTCCAGCCAAGAGGAAGATAATCGATGAGCAACTCGACAAATGGTTCGAGCAGGAAGTCATCGAGCCCTCCATCAGTCCCTGGAGCGCGCCCGTGGTGATCGCTTACCGCAACGGAAAGCCTCGGTTTTGCGTAGACTATCGTAAACTCAATGCTGTGACGATACCAGATGAATTTCCAATCCCCCGGCAATCCGAGATCCTATCCTCCCTATCAGGTGCCCAAGTTCTATCATCTCTTGACGCGTTATCTGGATTCACCCAATTAGAAATGGACAAAGATCACGTCGAAAAGACCGCATTCCGAACACACCGAGGTTTGTACCAATTCAAACGTATGCCTTTCGGTCTACGGAACGGACCTTCGATCTTTCAACGGGTCATGCAAGGAATTCTCTCCCCCTATCTTTGGCTTTTCTGTCTGGTGTACATAGACGATATCGTCGTGTATTCCAAGACGTATGAAGAACACATATCGCATCTGGACAAAGTACTAGGCGCCATGAAGCCGGCATTACACTATCCCCCAGCAAGTGTCATTTATTCTACTCCTCTATCCTCCTCTTGGGTCACAAGGTTTCCCGGTTAGGTTTATCCACCCACTACGAGAAGGTGAAGGCCATATTGGAACTGGAAAGGCCGAATAAGGTATCGCAGCTCCAAAGTTTCCTTGGAATGACGGTCTACTTCTCCTTGTTCATCCCTTATTACTCCAGCATATGTGCTCCCCTATTCCAGCTGCTTCGTAAGGGCGCCAAATGGACCTGGGGGCCGGACGAAGAGTACGCGTTTCGATCCGCAAAAGAGGCTTTGCAGCAAGCACCCGTGTTAGGCCATCCCATAGAAGGTCGTCCGTATAGGCTCTACACCGACGCCTCTGACGAGGCCCTTGGGTGTGCTTTACAGCAAGTCCAACCCATCAAAGTGAAGGACTTGAAAGGTACCAAAACTTACGAACGGCTGAAGAACGCTTTCGAAGCTGGGAACCCGGTACCGAAGCTCACCACGACGTTGAGTTGAAAGATCGACGATTCGCCATCCACTGACTCGTGAAGCAACACCCTGGACGAGACAACCGTACACATCGAACGTGTTATTGGGTACTATTCGAGGACGTTCAAGGACGCCGAACGAAGGTACTCTACAACAGAACGGGAAGCTTTAGGCGCTAAAGAGGGCTTAATCCGGTTTCAACCCTTCATCAAAGGGGAGAAGATCATTTTAGTAACTGATCATTCAGCACTCCAGTGGGCTCGTACTTACGAGAATTCCAATCGGCGACTCGCTGCATGGGGAGCGGTCTTCTCTGCCTACGCCCCCGGACTCGAAATTGTACATCGCGCCGGTCGAGTTCATTCAAACGTGGACCCGTTATCCCGGCTACCCAGAGCTCCTCCCTCGCAGACTTCGCCGGCACGCGATATGTCCGAAACTACCTTATCCACAAAGACGGACTTCGCGGAAGCTCAAGAACAAGCTTATCAAGGCGAACCAGCTCGGCGAGCTACTTTCGTCGCCTGGGACCTACAGGATTGCCTGGAGACGGGTAAGAGTGCGTTTGCGGTCACGAGACGTTCGTCGAGACTCCAAGAGGCCTCGACGAAGGGGGGGAACAGTACTCTATTGGCTCCTCCACAGACCGAAAAAGCGAAATTGTCGACTACACAACAACTCCCGGAAGACCGTCGGATCGTCACCGATGCGGAGCCAGCCCCATCCAAGGAAGCAAAGAGCATTCCTGTACCTGTAACGTTAGCTGACCAAGGCGACGGTGAGCTCGACGAGTTGCCCGTACAAGAACCTTATCGTCCTACGATGAATCCCCCTCCAAATCTCCACATTCGACTCAATCCCGAAGTCCAGGAGGCTTTCAAGCAGGGCTACCTCAACGACCCCGCGCTATCGAAACTTATCCAAGAATTGGATGAGGACAAATCAGCTTGGAAACCGGGCCGATGTTTCTTCAAGGACGAACAAGGACTGTTATATTTCAGGGACGCGGACTATCAGCCACGGCTTTGCGTTCCTGACAGCCAGCGAGTCGCGTTGATGAAGGAGATACACGAGAGTCCTTGGGAGACTGCTCACGCGAGCCCAGAAAAGATGTGGAATAAGCTAAGCCCCAAATACTATTGGAAACGCATGAGAATTGACATTATCCGTTTCTGCGAATCCTGCGACGTATGCCAGAAGGCTAAGCCGAGCAATTTCAAACAATTTGGCTACTTGATCCCGAGTCCGATTCCTGATAGCCCATACGAATCGATTTCCATGGATTTTATAGTCAACCTACCCTGGTCAAACGGATACAACACAGTTTACGTGGCTGTCGATCGACTGACGAAACATGCTACCTTTGTACCCACCACGACAGGGGTAGATACAGTCGAATTCGCAGAACTCTTCGCAAAGAATATAGTAGCGCGATTCGGCTTACCAGAAAGCATCTATACTGACCGCGACCCACGATGGACCTCCGACTTCTGGAAAGCTCTAGCGGTCCTCATGAAAATGAACATGATGCTCTCTTCTTCTCATCATCCTCAACATGACGGGCAAACAGAAATCTTAAACAAGTTTCTGGGTACCATGCTCCGTTGTTACGTCTCCGCAAACAAGACTTCATGGACGGACTATCTACACATCCTCGAGTTCGCATACAACTCTTCGATCCACTCCTCGACGGGACAGACCCCGTTCTTCCTACTCATGGGCTTCAACCCTAAATCTCCTACTGACTTCTTGATGAGGAAGGAACTCGGGCCCGACTACTCGCTCCCTTCTAAACGTATCGAAGGCCAGAAATTCATCCAGACCCTCCAAATGTACAGAGAGGACGCTCGTAGAGCCATAGCCAAAGCTCAGGACAAACAAGCCAAGTCGTACAACAAGGGACGTCGGCCGGTACCACAAATCAAGATCGGCGCCAGGGCTCTGGTGAACCCTCATTCTTTAGAGTGGATTGAGTCCAAAGGAGAAGGTAAAAAACTCACGGAACGTTGGATCGGGCCCTTCGAGGTCACTCAGAAGCTAAACCCAAACATGTATCGCTTGAATATGGGCAGCAACTATCCTGGTCTCCCCGTCTTCAATTACCAACATCTGAAGAAGTACGTGGAGTCCGACCCTTCTTTCGGCGAACGAACCATCCTCCCGGACGGCACGCGGAGAAAACCCCCTCAGATGGAGTACGACGTGGAAGGGATAGTGGGACATCGAGTGAAAGGCACCGGCCGCAATGAGAACAGGGAATATCTTATACGGTGGGAAGGATACGGACCGCAATTCGACGAATGGAAATCCGAGAGAGAATTGCGCAACACCCGAATCCTACTCGCCAAGTACAAGAAATCCAACCAGTTGTGATAACATCGCCATCCTCCATCACTCGTCGGCAACAACGAAGTCCGGCTATCCCTCGGTTACTCGTTTCTTTTCCTTTTTCATCACTTCCTTTTGTATTTTCACTCCTCTCATGTTTCTTTTTCATCAGTTCTAACCGACGACTGGATCCGGTTATTCTCCGAAATCAAACACGAGCGTTTTGTTCTCCCTTATCAATCAGAGCCAAAGGAAAATCGACTCCAACCCCCGCTTTGACCTCCCTCTGATCTTCTGCGGATTTCGCGTAGACCACGGAATAGCAGCGTTTGCCTAGCAGTAGGATTTCTCTACTAGACGGCGCTATGGAGGTCTTGTTTTCAGATAATTCCAGCGTTGTACCTTTCATCGAAACCAAAAAGGATGCGGACGGAACCGATTGGGTAGCCTTGAACGCAGCTATGGATCTCCTTCCTTCTGAAGCTGGCAGATATCTCAATTCCGTGGGGCACCGAGAATCGACTGAAGTGGGACCTACCGGCCTGCTCTTGAACATGGAGTACGCCCTAGCCCCGGACTTCTACGTTCCTCACATCCATTACCTCCCTTACACTCCCTTATTCGACCAGAATAGTCGTCTTCTCGATTGGTACCAGAAGCTAAGCGAGAAAGCCCCCATCGAAGATGTGGCAGGGTGCTATCGAATCCCCGAATGGGCGGTCGAGACGTACGAAGAAACTTACAAGAACTTCTATTCGTGCATCGACGCTATCGTACGATCCACCCTCTACAACAACAGCCTCACTCCCCTGTACTTCAGGTTCGCGGAGCTTTCTTGTCTCCGAGACAGCGAATACGAGGTTCAACGATGGTTCGTCAAGGCTAAAAGAGCCGTGTTAGAACTCCTCGCCTTTATCAACTGGTGGACCTCCTTCATGCCAGGCTGGGCTGACGTTCTTCCGGGAGCGCAGTACAAGCTCATTACGGATTTGGCTTTAGACACGTTGCCCAAGCGTGGAGTGATTCTCTCGCTCCCTCGAGACTGGAAGGGAGTGAGTATTTCTCGCTACTTGAAAGACGACGTGCCCGTCTTCTACCCGTGGGGCGAGACTGAGGAGCTGTTGGACAATCTCCTCAAGCTGTCCCCCGTAGTGTTGAGAACGTACCAAGCGGCGGTTAGAAGGTCGGGGCGGAGTGTGCTTCGACTGGAGCAAGTCGAAGGGCTCAAGGAGTTCGCTAAGCGATTGCTGTCGGTGGACCAATTCCTACAACCAGATCCAGCGATGAAAGTCCTACTTTGTAGCGGGCGTG
>CEMG01175553.1:0-19826 GCA_001179705.1 Baeospora myosura
GTACTTTACTCTCATACCACAACCACCGTTCTCCGAGACACGCTTATACAACGACGGAACCTCCTGGTTAACTGGGACGTGGTATCATACTGCTCAGTCCTCCTACCTTGTTGGTGTTCTACTCGATCTCCGTCGTTGGCCAAACTCGTTTTAGGGTATACACCTCACTGTGAATTCCAAATGGCGTGGCGCCTATGTATGGTCACGACTTATCAGGATGGCAATTCAGTAAGAATTGATTTCATTGAAAGGTCAGATTCTAATTCGCGCTCTTTCATGCTAAGTATGAAATCAAGTTTCATATTCCCGTATTTGATAGTAAAATCCATTGGACCTCATTGGATCCCAGTGTTGTTGTTCCAAAAAGGTTCGCCGTCTTTCATTAGCATACATTGGCCATTCAAAGATATTGACCAAGGTCCATTGGACTTCATGGGGCTTCCGTTGATTATCTCACGAAGGTCGTTGGTGTGCAACGTGATTTGGTTCAAGTCCATTGGATATCACGCGAATCTCACCGGGCTTCCGATGTCCATCATTGTCGCCCATTGGCTATCCTGATACGCTCCGTCACGATCCATTGGAGTCCACCCGAATTCCGCCAGTTTTCTGATGTTCATCGCTGGTGTCCATTGACAATTCCTTCGATGTCTATTGGATTCCATCGGTATTCTACTATCTTCCCCGGTGGCGTTCATTGGTGTCCATCGTAATATAGGTATATTCCGTCACAATCCATTGGAGTCCACCTGAATTCCGCCAGTTTTCTGACGTCTATCGTTGGTGTCCATTGGTTTTACTGATATCTTTCCGTCGAGATCCATTGGCTTCCACGAGTCACCCACTGGTATTCATCGTGGATCTACTGGTGTCCAATGACCTTGCTTGCCTACTCTCTCTCAACATCCATTGGAAACCACGGGCAACTGGGACACTTTGTGCGTAAGTTCCTCTCTTATTCATCAACAATCTGTTGAACGTTCTCAGTGTGTTTCATTGCTTGACATCACAGTCTACATGAGCCAACTTAGGCGAGTCTGCTCGTAAGGCAAGGATCGTGATTTCGGCAAACGAAGGAAGTACAACGCGACAGGAAGATTATAGGACAATCATAGGATACTAGTACGGGATGGTAGGTGGATAAAGTACAGTCCACCATGTATATTGGTAGCCATTGTGAGTTGTTGGTAGACATTGAGGTTCAGTTGCGTCCAGTGGACGTCTGTTGAGGCATGATCGGGCGACTTTGTGATCCATTGGCCTTCAATGGTCTCCATTGAGGCGCATCGGTGTTTCAAGCTCCGCGCGTATTACACTGCCGAACGAAGTCTCTGTCGCTGCGGAGGCAACAGATCTGCGACGTTACGCATATTCCACTGGTGACTGAAGCGAGATCGCCAAGGGTTGCCCTGAAGTTCGACTAGTTTACTGTCTTTTACTGTTCGTTGTCTGCCACTGGGTCTCTCTCGCAACCATCGACCACCTCTGCTCGGCGCATCCTTGTCCGTGAGGGGTGCTTGCGCCGATGTCAGGGTGCGATTGACCGGAAGATTCCTGCCGTCTTGCGATCATCGCACCCACATCACCGCCAGATAAATCGGAATATATTCACTACGTGTCTCAGCTCTGGGAGGGTCGGCGATGGGGGCACTGACAGTTCCCGCCAATACTATCTCTTATTCAGAGTCACAGTGGCCATTGTGTGGCCGAGCAAGCCTTTCACTGGTGTTTGGGACGGATCAACAAATCCATCATTTCCTGTCCACCTCTCCGATGCCCCCTCCGTTTGCAAAACGGCTCGCATGCGTAGATGTTTTGAATTAGTGATCAAACACAAACGTTGATCCAACGACTGTCTTGGCCACATCTTGTCAGACTTCAGTGCTCCGTCTGCCCTCAAAACGCATACTTTTGATGCAGAGTCTGTGCGCCATCACACCTCATCATAAACGATCATATCCACCATCTTACAGTAACAGTATGAGGCTGAGTACTCCCCCACCAATCACGTTGATCACGTTCAGATCGATGATTTTTAACTTTCAGTGCGGTCTGACTCTGGCCGCTTCTCAATTCATCAAACACCGGCCGTTGGANNTTGGACCTCCTTGCCAATTACATCTCAACGAGACTCAAGCAATGTTGCAGACTTCGATTCTATTAAAGAGTACATATTGCCGGAGTCAATGTGCCCGTACTATGATGCAAGGCTGGGCGACAACTAGACAAAGTACCCTCTTTTCGAGGGATTGACTATCATCACCACTTACCGTACTTCAAGCCTTTATTACCTGCCAGGCTGCCTCCTTTCTTCTTGGGACTACAAATGATTGATTGTTCCAATCTGGATCCAATGGCCCTGGGACGATGCATGATCCTGTCGCATCTAGATCAAATTCCGGAGAGTTCGTTCATCGGGATATTTTTATGTGCCTCTACGTATACGCATCTCACCGACAGCATGTCGGGCAAGGTGGCGCAGCACACAATGAGGACTTCGACGACTCGATGCGAAGCAAGTACAGTCTACCTCCATCAATTAGTAGAAGTCATGTATAAACATGCATATGAGTGGTGTTAAGGATACAATAATTGTCGGTACTATATAATTCAACTATAATTGTCCGTATATTCTACATAATCAGCCGCCCTTCGCAAGTACCTTCTTCAAATCCGCATTCTTCTTCTCCAAGCTCTCAATCTTGACTTCCGAAGCCAACATCTTGTCTAGCAGATAACCAGCTCTCATCGAGCCCGCCGATCTGCCGCCCCACCAATGTCCAGAGTCCGCTCTGATTTCCTTGAGCTTGAGCAACTCTTCTTCGCAGGCCTTGACTGTTGCTTCGGCTCCGGCGATCACCTTCTCGTTGAACGCAATATCTTGCGTTGCATGGAAGACAGGATCTGAAGGATACGTTCAGTATTGGAGGTTCATATGTCATGACGGATCGCTACATACCATTGACCAATCTCTCGAACACCCACTTGAACACAGGTTTACCGGGTCGTATGGTGGAGGGGCGACCTGTGCACATGCACCATCAGTACGATGAATAAAGACCAGGACCCCGACGACTTGCCGTTTTGTGTTTGGATCGATATCAATTCCGCGTGTTCCATCGCCTTCAAAGGCGACTCGTCACCCTTGAAAGGGAAGTCCGAGAGTAAATTATGATATGGGACCTGCAATCATATCTCTCAGAAAACATGTCAGAGTAGACTGAAGATTGCAAATGTTACCTCGTTGTCTTTGTAGAGCAATTTCAATACAATCCAAACCTGCTCCCGCGACCACGAAAGACCCTTCGCGTCGTCCGCGTCGTCTCCAAAAGCATTCTTACGAAGCTCACCAACGCCCCGTACGATGATGTCCTCGACCGCTTCCTCGACGCTCTGTCCGCTGCGAACCTTGTGAACCAGCTAAAACAATTCGATGGGTATTGAGAGACCGTGCTACAGAACTGAGTAAAACGGAACACGTACACTTTCGAGGTCACTCGCCCTTCCACCCAGCCGCTGAATGTAAGATGTTTGCGCTTGAGTGAAATCCAAGTCAATTTCTGCGTCGTGAAGCTTCTGCTTGACGAACGACAAGGCACTGGCGGAGTCTGCATCGTCCAGAGCAATCGAGTTCAGCGGTTTTGTTGGAAGAGCTTGATCCGCCAATTGTCAGTGTATTCTTAAGATCGATTTGGCTCTGTGGTCACCTTTAGCAAGACGCTTCGAGTTTTCTCGATTATCGCTGATCACAATGACATGAGCAATCTGCCAATAGTCCATCAGTAGTCATTTCTTGGTCCGATATTAGGTAGAGATGCCTCTCACCTGATTCTCTTCCAGATTCGCTGCCCACTGTGCAAGAACGTTCAGCGTATCTTCCCGGCCAGACCCGCCTTCAGCGAAATTCCGAATGACAACGATAGGAAGAGCCTCCACTGCCGCCGCGTCCACCGCGTTCCTTTGCTTTTTCACAACCTTCTCCTCTTTGGCCTCGACTTTCTCTTCATGCTCCTCTTCGAGCGCCATTGGAACGCTCTCAGGATCCATCTCCCATTCTCTCATGATCTCATCTCCAATGCCTAACTCGCTCATCACGCCGTTCCCAGCCACACAATCCAGCCGCCCATCGTGCCAGATACCCCGCCTGATGCGCTCTGCCTTCCGCTCTTCGTCGACCTTCCGTGCTTTCTCCTGCTCGATATGCTTGACCTGTCGTTGGATCTCGGTTTGGTGGGCGGAGCTCACGCCCTGGAGGGCTTTGGTCACGACCTCGAGGATTCCCTTTAGCTGGTCGTTCAGAGAGGAGCTCATTCCGGCTTAAGGAGAAGGTCAGTCGTATGATATGTGAGACAGTAACGCGAGTCGACGTACTCTTTTGGCCAATCAGGCCCATGCTGGCGAGGTCCATGAGGTTGTTCAAGGAGTTCAGGAACGTGAAGACGGGTCGATATCCAGTTTGTTTTGCCAGCTCAGCTACTAATTCGGTATCTGAAGATGCTTTCAGGAGCTCTCGGCAGTCTACGATCAGTGTCTTCCTGTTATCGAGATCAAGGGGTCAGCATTATTCAGAACACCTAAGAAGTCCACTCACCGATTGGAGTCTTTGAGCACGTCATTCAGCATGGTCGTCTTCCCGCTCCCTTGCGGTCCATGTATGAAGGCGATGGTAGCTGTGACATGAGGGGTTAGTGTAGGGAACCCTTCAGCCGCTTTTATCAACGTACATGGCATGTCGGTAATATATGTCCTGACCGAGCTTTCCGCGTCGCGTCTCTCTTTCCAGACTTCTTCTCCCACAGCCTTAGAATCAGAGGTTTCGTCATGTGTATACAAGCGATCGAAGGTGTTAGTCCGCAGCCATTTGTACACCTTCCACTCTAAAAGAAAGATCAGCTGAAGTCCAGCGACACGAAAGTCTGCACACCTCTATAGTCGAACCTGTTGAGCATCTTGGCTTCAACCATCATAACACGTATGGGGTCGAATATCTACGGAAACATCAGCCTAGAACTTTCAGGAAAGGAGTGGATTGTTACGGTGTAGGTTAGGGTCCCAAACAGAAATATGACGATGGGCAAAACGATCCTGGGATGACTTGATAGCCAGTCGCGGATGACATGCACCTGCATAGGGCTTTGGTACACAGGTCGTAATCTTGTCTTCCCTGAACCTGAAGTAATTTCGATGCCGTGTAAGACGTTCGAAGCAATAGTGGCTCCTCGGATGCCCTGGAATTCCACCAACGTTGAGCGTTGGGCGCCAGCAGGTACAGGTGTGGGATCATGCAAGTTGTCGACTCGGCCGTATGGCTGGTATTACAATTAATATATGTTTCGTTCGGAAGAAGAATCGGACGCACTCGCAGGAGCTTGTAAAGTGTTTCTTCGTGAACATCTGGGCCCTCGAAGAAGATTCTGATGAGGGGCGAAGGAAACCGGTGCATATCCTTTAAACAGTCAATGTGTGTACATGTAGAATTCCACCACATCGCTCACCTCGTTCCAAGGGGTTCCCTTAACCAACCAAGCACGTCCACTGCGTATTCCAGTCCAACTGGGAAAACCCCCATGCTTTACAGCGGCGGCATTGAGTTCACTCTCAATAGTTTTGAGTGCTTCGTCGGAATCGCTTGCGCTGTACTTGAACCGCACAAATACTCCACCATCTTTATGATGCGGTTCGAGTGAGACGAGCTCAAATCCGTGGGCCTTGACTTCCGCGATATGGTCTTCAAGGGTCTCGAGAAGGGTCTCCTCACGAAGGGCGGCAATGTAACGTCGGAAACTAGAATGACAACTGAGTTCCAAGCAATCTAAATGGCGGAACAGTGAGACGTACTCAAATCTACTGATGCGCGATGGAAACACAGAGTCTACGAAGACACAACCTTCCCTAGACTATGACTTTCTGTTATTTTTCCGACCCGAAATAAAGTTAAATGCACCGTACCTCTGTTTCTGATCCGATTTGAGCGTCTGAAAAAAGCCTGCTACCTGTGTAGCGTGGTGCTAATCGTCGTCCTAGTCTCCATTGAAGACCCTGGCTGGCGACGCGTCTCATTGACCTCTAGCTCGACGTGGGGCAAATGAGGGAGGGAGGTGAGGTCATTATTTTGGTCACGAGTCTCAGCCGAACTGGCAGCGTGAGAATTTATCGCTTTACAGCTTGGACCTGTATTTTTCAGAGCTCGACGCTGGCAACAACGATGAGCTCGAAATCAAACCCAAACCTCCGCGATGCTCGTCGACGACAGCCCCCTGGCCGGGGAAAGGCTCTCACTCGTTCAACCTCTCTTCTGGGCTCTATAGGCCGTTTTGTCGCTGCTCCTATCAACTGGCTTATCCGTCCTGACTCGGTTGAGTTCGAGGATGACACGGATCCAGCGGGGAAGCGAAGGCGCACTGTTGCTCCTGCAGCAGGGCAAGCCGTCGAAAGGGGGGATGGACCTGCTCCGAACAAGCGCATGCGGGTTCGGAGTCCCGATAGACAACAAGAGCCCCATCACAGTGGCGTAGTCAACGCCTACCTTGATCCCCCCGATGTCGTCTTTCGCAGACAATCTCACCATAATGACACCCTTAATACCTCTTCCAATCATTTCAATCACTCAGCCCCAGCTATCCAGAATATTGTACCAGAATTCAACTTTAATTTCGGGAGAAACACCACCTCACCCATGCGCCACCCAATTACTCGTACCATGTCGACAGATCCCCCTCAGGCTCTTCAATCTCGCACTGCTGCTCGCGATATATCCAGAAAATGGGTCCCTCGTCTTAATACTGTGGACCAAGACGTCATAATGGAGGCGGCGTCTCAGCCTTCCCTTTCAGACACCCGAGACCTTTCGATGCCTCCCCTTTCAGCGCGTCCTTCCTTCCGGATGCGCACATCGATGACTCCACAGCCGATTCGTGATGCGTCTGAGCCACCTTCTCTCTCTTCTCTACGGGAGAAGCCGGTGTTCGTCCGCCCGCCTGTCCAAGAGCCTCATCGCAAGTCCTCGATTCAACCAGTCACTACTCTCGGAAAGTTGGTGGACTCCCACAGAAGCGTACGTTCCCTGTCCATTGCTTTTCAGAGAACATCATTTACCTTCATTTGCAGACACATTCTCCTGTGCGTCAGCATAGCTCTCTTGTCTTCTCTCAGCCCCTCCATGAGAAGAAGGGTAAGTGCTCCATATTCTCTTCCCGCTTCTCCCTCCTGATGATTTGCAGACCCTCGCCATCAGAATGCAGCCGAAAGAGCTCTACAAGAGTTAGAGATCTATAAGACGCCTCTGCTCCCAACGCGGCTTCGTGGCAAGAATCAGTCAAACATAACTGGGGCGTCTTCGTCAGCTACTGACATCACCAATCTGTTCCGGCCCCGGAATCGCCTGATCTTGATGCAGGATGATAGGCGCAAAGGGAAGGGTAAAGACAAGAAGGAAGTTAATCAGACGAAGCCCTATGCTGGTGAAGGCGGGATGAAAAAGCTCTTGGCAAGAAGGAAGCTGGAAGAGCAATATGAGAAGGAGCAGGACGAAGGGTTGAAAACATCGATCAAGGAGCACAGATCAGAGGATCGTATGCAGGATGAGGATGCAGAGGAGAGACAGGCGGCCTCTGAAAAGCAGAGTCCTCCGGCAATAGCGAATGTTCCTCTTCCTCCACCTCCGGAGAAAGATAGTTTCAGCTTGGCAACTGCCTCTGATCGAGCGTCGTCTTCGTCTCTGCGAGTGGGTCGTGCGCCACGTAATCACATCAACCGACCTACTAGTCGGCCTTCGAGGCCCAAATTTTCTGCTGCCTTCGAGGATGATGACGACAACATGGATGATCAGGAGTCTAGGAAGGAAATGGAGCTCCTCGCGGAAGCTGCAAAGAACGTACCCGTTTTCCAGATTCCCGCCGGGTTCAGTTTCAAGGACGTAAGTATCCAATTTAAACTCGAACATCATTCGCATTACTGACTCGTTGACAGACTAAACCCATCGAGCACAACGCGGCCAATGCGAAAGAGCCCCCGATCTCTTCCTTGCCCTTTTCTTTGGGTAGGCCATCGTCCTCGACGGCTCAGAGTCTTCCAGAGCCAGCTCAGCAACAGGCGCAGACTCCTCCAGCCGCCGAACCTCCCAAGCATATTCCCTCCTTTTTTCCATCTGTAGCACCGAGCGCACCGGAATTGCCGACTGCACGTTCTCCTTCACCTGTTGTTCCGGCACCCTCGAGGGCTCCTCCACCGCCGTCGAACTTCTTCGCTGCCGCACCTGACCCCCCTCGTCCATCGCCACCTGTTACAGGCTCGGAGGGGGCTGTTCCTAATTTCTTCGCCAACAGCAAAGTTCTCAAGGAGCAGCCGCCCCCCATCCTTGCTACTCCTCCTCTTTCCTTCGGCGCACCGCCAGTATCTGCGTCGCTGTCATCTGACCCAGCTCCAACATTGGCACCAGCACACAGGATTGAAGCCCCTTCCCCCTTCACCTTCGGGGCTGCGCCATCTGTCGCGGCAACCCCTGTCAAGGATGCGGACAATCCGTTTTGGGAAGGGGAGAAGAATGATGACTCTCAGGCCAAACAAGGCTTGTTCGGTTCTTTTGGGAGCAACAAGCAAGGCTCAGAGAGCACGGGTAGCGCAGTCCAAAGCTCTTCCTCGTTCAACCCGGAGGCATCAGGCTCTGTGTCGATGTTCGGGGCCCCGAAAGCAGATGCGCCCACGTCTGCGTTTGGCAATTCGTTCAAACCAGCTCAGACGACAGCACCTTCCTCGTTGCCGTTTACATTCGGCAAGCCAGCTGAGCCTAGTGCTTCGAACCCCTTTGCGCCTGCTGCGGCCAAGATTGACTCGGAAACCACGGTTACTGCAGCACCAATGTTTGGTTCTTCAGCCGTGGGTTCAACTTCCACAGCTGCACCGATGCTCTTTGGCGGCGCCAGTGATGCCCCAAAGTCTGCCCCAACGACGACTTCTTTCTCATTCGGTCAGCCCGCCTCAGCGGCAGCGGAAGGACCGAAGTCACTGTTTGGCTCCAGCACCGAAAGCAACGCCAAGCCATTTGGTTCTGCCATTGAAGCACCCAAGCCAATGTTTGGCAGTGGAGGAGGGGGAGCATTCTCTTTTGGTCAGCCAAATCCAAGTCCAGAGAAAGAGGCACCTAAAACTGCCAGCCCTTTTTCTTTCGGTGCTCAGCCAAGCACGCCTCCCATCGGCGAAAGCAAAAGGCCCTCTCCTTTCACCTTCGGGTCGAGTTCATCTAACGCAGCAGTCTCCGCGCCTGCTTCTGTTCCGTCCTTTTTTGGAGGCGGCAATGCGACGTCGTCTGTTCGACCAGTGACTCCTCCCAGAAACGAAGATCAGGAGTTCCGGATGGAGGAGAGTCCGACCCGTGACCTACAGGCTAACACAACAAACAAGCTCGCAGAACCCAGACCCACGTTGGGTGGGTTTTCATCCTTCAATTCTACCTCGTCACTCTTCGGGCAACCAACCGGGGGTAACTCTGCTGTCTCTGCGTCGAGTCCCTTCGCGTTTGGATCGACACCAAGTCCCACTATGTTCGGCTCCGCTATCAACAAACCCGAAGAGCCTAAGGCGTTCGGAGGATTTGGGCAGACATCAGCACAACCTTCCGGTGGATCTTCGTTCTCGTTTGGACGCGCGAAAGCACCAGAAAATGATCCTCCTAGACCCTCGACGACAGGATCATTCCCATTCCAGTCTCCCACGTCTGCGACCGGGCCTGGCCCGTCGTTCACTTTTGGCGCACCCTCCAACAATAATGTCGGTAACCCTTTCGGACAAGTGCAAACGGGATCCGCCCCAAGCAGCCCTTTGGCCTTCAATCAGCCATCGTCGTTCGGGTTCGGTCAAGCGCCGTCTGCACCAGCGCCATCTTCGAACCCATTTGCGTTCGGGTCTAGTCAGCCGGCATCACCTGCTACACCCAGCACTGGGCTACCACAGATGGGTGGATTCGGTAGTGGCACTGGTGGGTTTGGGACCCAGCCTCAACCAACACCATCCTTTGGTGCCCCTCAGATTTCAGCTCAAGCTCCATCTTCTGGAGGAAACTTGTTCACTATAGGAGCTGCGCCACCAATGGCGCCTCCTGCAGCGAACAGAGCAGTGAAAAAATTACCCATGCGGCGGAAGCGGTGATTGATCTGCTCTTTTTGTCTTTCTTTTTCTTTCTCTCTCTGTCTCCTCTCTCTCTGCGATAACCTCCGACCCTCCCACGATGTTCATCTTCCATGATGCTCTCTTCTATCGTCACAATCTCTTGCCATGGTCCAAATGCATCGTCGCGTTTAAAGAAGATGCCCAACCATCTTCGAACCTTATATTTATTCTGCCTTTTGATTTGCGCCTTCGCGGTGCCTTTCCTCCATCATCCTTCCACTTGCTTTGTTCATACAATACTCGCTTTCATCACATCCTTCCGTACTGTACCCTCGCATTGTTTTATCCATCCCAAATCCAGCTTCCTTTCCTTTCCATCGGCTTATCTAGGGAGCATATGATTCCACTTACAAGACTGTATCAAATTAGGGCAGCGTTCTCCGGGCTAAAGGCCCACACTCTCATGCATACATGGCTCAAGGCCATTCTACATACATACACTGCACGGCTCAAGGCCAATCTTTCCTCGCTATAAGTAGGTAACTAGCAGTAGCAATAGCAATTGCGTTTTCTGGATGAAGAAGATGAAGATACCCCAGACTACCACTCGTTCCAGGTAGAAACCGGTGCGGGACCGTGACACCCCAAATGGTCAGATTGTTAGCAACCAGGAGAAAATCGGTGTGACAGCCCCTCTGCGGCGCCGCAAAATTTTGTGTTTTTCAGCCATTTTGGGGGTCCGAGTGCGTCACATTGTTTCCAGGTAAGAAACCGTACCTTCGTTATGCGTTATATGGGGTCAAATTAGAGACGAAACCGGGGGACCATGACCCGTTACGGTTTCTACCATACAAGGAGGCACAGTACGCTCTCAACACATTTCATTCCGAAGTGATGAATTACACGATGAAGGTACCGCTGCGGTAATTCATCTCGGTTCTATCTACATAGAACGATAAATAACTCTGCGAGAAGGAAAAGAACTGTCCGTGAAAGTAGTGATGTGTATGTACATCAACGAGAGCATGTCGAGCTGACCCATCAATATATGTGTTTGGTGACTCTTCGGACAGCAGATCTCAGCGTCGACAGCATCGTGCTGCCAGAACTCTGATTCTGAGTTTCTGTATACTCCGAGATGCCGCAACCAAATACGTCTGAGTCAAGATCCACCTGGAGAAGAGGCACAAAATGCTGGCGTTCTTTGAGGAAAAGGCGTTCATAGCAAATGTGGCCGATATATAGTCCAGCAAAAACGAGCACCCCAATATAGGTTCCTAAAAACCTCTGCACAGCGAACTATAGTTTGAGACGTAGTCCGAAGGGAGAATAAAACCAGACTTACGGTGAAATGAAATGGTGTTGTCGCTATCACCACGTATCCTTCCACCAGGAACATCAGTGTGGCAAGCACAAGGATACTGATGGGCAACAAAGGATAGAAGGGCTGTCGGAATGGAAGGTCTGCGAGGTCCCTATTCTGAGCACGATATGCCATCCTAAAACGGATGGATATCACGCCGATTGAACCCCATACGAGGAGTGCAGAAATTCCAGTCAAATTCAACATCCAGTTGAAAACAATTCCTTTGTCCCAGATAGTTGCAAAGAATGTGACAAATGTAACGGCAAATGCCAGCCTACAGATAGACCTGTGAGGGAGCGTATTTCGATATCTGATTGAACGATACTTACAGTAAGGCCGGGATTGGGACACCTTTCCTGTTAACACAGCCAAAAATCCGCGGCGCTTGGCCGGCTCTGGCAAGAGCCAATAATGTCCTAGAGCTTGCGTAGAAGCATGAATTGGTGGCAGAGATAATTGCTGTAAGAAGGACTGCGTTGATGAGGTGTGCGGCAGCATTAAACCCAGCGCGTTGGAACACCACAGTCAAGGGCGATGCTGTCACATCGAGGCCTGTGAAAAGGTCGGTTGAGCATTTATCATGACTGTGAGTATTTATTGATTTTGACACACCTGGATCCGCTGCAATGGAGGGATCATGGGCGTTGATAGACAAACCGATAGTAAGGACAGTCAAGAGATAGAAGATGAGAATTCTGAAGAACGTGGCTTTGATGGCGCGAGGGACTGCCTTCTGTGGGTTAACAGCCTCTCCAGCAGTGACTGCAATGAGCTCGATCCCGCCAAATGAAAAGAAAGCGTAAAGGAATGTCTGGGAAAACCCAAAAAATCCACCAATAAAAGCATCACTGTTCCTGAAGTTGGACAGACCCTGAAAACCGTTAGCCCATCGTCTAAAAACTGCTTCCACAATCTTACAGATCCAGGATGCCCTTTTATTCCTCCCCAGTCGCATATCAACCCGATCATGATGAATACTATGACCATCAGTACTTTTATCATGGACAACCAGTATTCAGATTCTCCTGTTCACCAGAGATACGTCAGACATGGCAAAAACACACATTGTACATTCGGACAAACCATATGCCCTGACGTTTATGAATTGCAGCGCAAATACAGGTACAACGATGATGATTGCCCAATGCCAAAGTTGCAAGTGAGGAGTCCAGAACTATCCGGATAGACGTCAAAGACTGCGAACAGACAGTAAAATCCCAGCTTACGGATAGAATGACACCTGCGGCAGACAGTTGGCTCGCTGGCGGATAATCAGAAACTTATATCCCTAAAGACATTAACAGCGGTGAGGCTCACGGATTGAGAGTGTCCTGACAGCAGGTCTTCAGCAATAATCAAATTCTCAGTGAGGATAGACGTACCATTGAAACCAGTAATTCCAACCTAAGGGACGGCTGTGATCAGACAGGGATTCAATATCCAGATTAGCAGAGAACTCTAACCTAACGTGAACCCAAAAGCTGGGGAGACGAATCTGGTCCCAAAAGCAGAGAAAGCGCCCGAGACAGGATACATCGCTGACATTTCTCCCCTGGTGAAGATGATCAGTTTTTCAGAATGAGAGGTCTGTACCAATCGACTCACAATGCGATTACGACCGTATAAACAAAGAGTCCGACAATGAAATACCCAAGTAAGGCCCCTCCAGGACCGGCAATAGCTATAGTCTGAATAAAGAAGTTAGACTTGTACTGCGCACATGAAGCCGCGAATTTTACCGTTCCAGCGCTGAGGAAAATCCCGGTTCCTATCGTTCCACCGATGGCTAGATGATTGAAGGCGTGTCAATGGGAATTGTTGAGACAGCAAGGCTCGGAGACCAAGCGCCACACAGACCTATCATCATGAGATGGCGGGTGTGAAGCATCCTCCTAGGTTCATACCGATGGCCGGTGATGCTATCCGACCACTCAAAGAACGAATGAACTGAAGTGTATTTTGCGCCAGAGCCGTGAGACCTGAAGCTATTACCGCTCATACTCGGTGTGTCGACTCGGAAGGATGATTCGTTAAGAACCGAACCGCTAGATCCAGAGACATCGTGGTCGTGTCCCGACGCCAGGTCGAGCACCTTTTCCTCGCTGGGATGGATCATAGGCGTCCGAGGAAAAAATGCGAAAGTAGCACCACAAGGAGAAGGCAGTTGGAAGTCAACGGTTGAGAAGAATCAAGATCGATACGCAGAGATCCCATGGCTACATATATCAGAAAGGTGTGTGAGGAAAGCTCCCATTTCCATCTACGTTAGATGTCCCAGAAGATCACAAAAATCAGATACTTGGATGATGCATCTGCTGTGCGTTATGTATATGGCCTATTTATTCCCCTTGATACGGATATCAGCAAGAACATTCACAGCTAGCGCCCCGGGTGCGTCAGACAAGTTATACTGGACCGAGCAGGCAAGACCTGGGCAAGACTGTGGGATGGCGCATCTTGCACTTCCAATTCAAAGGGGTTGGGCTGTGCACATCCTCTGACTCCTGTCAGAAGGCGCTTCCTGTATAGATGCATCCATGGAAAGCGGAAAGGATCTCTCCGTAGGGGAAAGACATTATCATACGACTTGGAGGCGCGCATAGAAAAAGCTTGGCCCTGACTCTCTGGCCCGAGGGTTTCGGGGTCAGGAGTCAGGGCGTCGCCACAGCTTATCGGAGCAGTAGTTATTCGTCACCGTAGTAGGTGCAGGAGTAAAGTTCATGATAGAAGTTGCAACGAGAATCGAGATGTATGAAATTAAAAGAAAGGACAGCTGGGACAGAGCACTTCGGACCAGTAGCATTGTCATCGATATGCATTTGTAACTCAAGAGACTAGAGGACTCCGAGGAGACTTGCAGTTGTAGTACTTGCCAGTATAGTGGTCGACCGCCGTTCGTGTGTTGTCAAATGTGTTATCGTAGACCAGCGAGTCCGACTCGGTAGAGCCAAAAACAGTAGCCGAGGCCCGTGAGAGCTTTGTTCAGACTCCGCAACTCGCGAATATGCGCAAGGAGGTCACTGCAGCAAGCCTCTGAACATCGACCATCTGAACGTTTGAAATTACGTGCTATAGGGAGGCTGTAGCTGTTTCTCTCAACTTGAGAAAATGCTGCCACTTCTCTGGCGTGTTGATGGTGACGTCCGATTAATATTCATGATGATCATAGGCAATGATGAACGAAAACACAGGACTGACAGTTGCGATTGGTACACTTGTTATCGACAGCTGTCTGCCTTGGTCTTTTGATGCTATTCCACCGCGCCTCTTCCACCTGTAGGACGGGCCAACGGGTCCAACGCGGTAATCGAAGCCTAATGCTCCACACTGCATCCTGCATTTGTTTTTTGGGCTAGTGGTACGACACACTGGGCGCCATTTACAGCCATATGAGTTAACCCCTTCGAACTGCGGACCTCTCTCCCTTGGAGCTGTGGACCCTCCTCTGGTCAAATAGTGCTCGAACATGAAGGGGAACCTGTACGTTGCAGGCCGCCATGGTGCACTACTGTCTCTACCGAGATGCTCCTGATATCATAGGCATTGGAGTACGCTGGAGTCTATACATTCAGTCCTTACTAGTCGGTAAGTCTTGCCTGATTACATATCACACGAACACTGATCTCATGATAGTGCCATAATTTAATATGCATGCCCTCAATCTTTACAGTGGTAATATCCGCTACCGTGACGTTTCGCAGGCGCCGACTTTCGCGGCTTACACCAGTATGGCGCATACAGTTTTACACAGTCTTATCTCTCGTTATAGGGGCGTTTGTGCAGCGCTCGAGTGGGCAGCTGAGTTTCTTTGACGAAGTTGCCGCTGCACATCTCGTTTTCCTGAATTTCTACAGCGCTTGGTTCTGCCAAGGCATGTGCATGCACACTGGCACCAGTGCTCCGAAGCCCTGTAGCCACGGTTATCGTTTGAGCGTCGGCATGTTCTCGATAGAGATTCAATGGCTCGCACTCCCGTTCACACTTGGGGCCGTCTTTCTCGACAGTCGATGCTACCCGTCCCCAGTGGCAATCGATTCCACCAGCCTGAATGATTTGACATGGGTAGCGTTCTTCGCATATCGTGTCCACGGCGTTGGCCTTCTATCCGCGCTTTGGGCTCCCATTGTCATTGCCGTCTCGGTCAACGCCCTTCTCCAATTTGGGAGTACGAAATTATATTCAGATGACAGAGCCCCAAAGATAATGGCGATCTTTGCATTCATCTTGTACTGGTCGATGGAGGTTGTCGGCATCGAGCTTTCTTTGAAGGCCAATAGGAGAATTGACTTGAGTATGAGTGAGGACAATATATGGGGATACGGCCAGGTGATAATGCTTTATTGAAAAGTAAATCCTTCTGGTGCTCATGATTCGGTCATTTTATAGGCCATCCCATTGATTCTCTTACTTCCTGGGTTGGAATTTCTGATAACAGAATCTTTACCCATGGAAGTGTTCCTCAAGCTAATGCCGAAACGATCGACAATGCGGGCTCAGACCGACGATATGGAGGGCCATGACACATATATTGACGAAAGACTGGACGTCGAAAAGGCAGAAACCTTGGAGCCATACCTGCGTTACCTTCTGGAGACGCAGATAGTGAGCGGAGAGATGGTGTCGATAGATCCATTGGTTCAAAGTTCTTGACTTGCAATTGGGCTTAAGTCCTCGATGTAGGGGATCATGATTTCGCCAATCCGTTTCTCTTTTGAATCGAAAACCTATCGGTTTCGAGGCTCACACCAAGTCCTAAACGCATGATATTCGTCTTCTCTTCCTCTTACCATCCTTTCTGGAGCTACATCATATCCTCATCTAGTCTATGTAGGGCAGTCTTTTCTGTTACAAGCTACAAACTAAGTTCAAATGATGTGTCGAGTCCCCACTTGAGTCTAGCCGGAGTCTAAAGATCTCACGCTTTTCAACCTTCCTCTCAACGCCCTCACCACCTCAAACGCGGTCGTCCTCTCGTTCGTGTTCTGGAGTCTATCGATATCGCTTAGTCGTCAACTTTATAGACGATACCCAACGTGCCTATCAATCTTGAACAAGTCAAATTATTGTTGTACACGCAGGGAACTTTTATAACACCTACCTTATCCTGAACGCGCCCACAGCTTCGAGCGTTAACGCGTCCACGAGAGTCTGATATACCCCATTCAACGTATCGCGAGGAAAGTCGTGAAAGATGCCTCGAGAAATAGTGACAGTGCAGATGGGGCAGTGCGGGAACCAAAGTGCGTTCAGTGGTCTTTAGTGGTCTTCATTATTAAGCTCTTTTTGAACATCTTTCAAGTGGGGTCGGTTTTCTGGCAGCGACTATGTGCTGAGCATGGAATCAATAAGGAAGGGATCCTTGAAGAATGGGCCACGGAAGGCGGAGACCGCAAAGACGTGTTTTTCTACCAGGCCGACGATGAACACTACATCCCACGCGCTATCCTGATTGATCTCGAGCCAAGGGTGCGTTGCGCGTTTCTTCGATACACTTGTCGTGTTTATAATTGAGTACAGGTCATCAACAACATCCTGACCTCCCCATACGCGAATTTGTACAACCCGGAGAATATATTCGTATCCAAGGACGGCGGTGGTGCAGGAAACAACTGGGCACAAGGTTATGGTGCGGGTGAACGGATATACGAGGAAGTGATGGAGATGATTGACAGAGAGGCGGAGGGAAGTGATTCCCTTGAGGTACGTGAAGCATCATCTTTCGGTTTGCTGTTCATCATCATCTGTGATATAGGGGTTCATGGCCATGCACTCAATAGCAGGAGGGACTGGCTCGGGGCTCGGCTCTTTCCTTCTGGAAAGACTGAACGACAAATTTCCCAAGAAGCTCATCCAGACCTACAGTGTATTCCCTAACGCGCAGGAAGGCGACGTAGTTGTACAACCGTACAACTCGATGCTGACCCTGAAGCGTCTGGTGAACCATGCTGATTCTGTAGTCGTTCTGGACAACGGTGCGCTCTCGCGGATATCAGCAGATAGGCTGCACGTCCAAACGCCATCGTTCGATCAGACAAATCAACTGGTGAGTTGAAACAACATCTCTGTGATTGCATTATCTTACTATGGAGTAGGTGTCGACGGTCATGGCAGCTAGTACCCAAACACTACGATATCCAGGATACATGAACAACGATCTCGTTGGGATCATCGCGTCCTTGATCCCCACTCCACGGTGCCACTTCCTGATGACATCCTACACGCCGTTTACCAGCGATCAGCTTGACAAGGTGACATATACCCTCCTTTCTCAGACGCTATTCTTATACATTGTACAAGGCGAAGCCCATCCGACGAACGACCGTTCTAGATGTAATGCGTCGTCTCCTCCAGCCTAAGAACCGGATGGTTTCCACAACACCAAGCAAGACGGCATGTTACATATCCATCCTCAACATCATCCAGGGCGATGTCGACCCCACAGACGTACGTATCTGGGTTTTTGCTTTTCTTCATGTTTCCTGACGAACTGATCGCAGGTTCATCAATCACTTCTGCGGATTCGCGAGCGTCAACTGGCCAACTTCATCCCATGGGGTCCTTCATCGATCCAAGTTGCACTCACACGCAAGTCGCCATATATAGCGACGAACCACCGTGTCAGTGGTCTCATGTTGGCAAATCACACCAGCGTCGCATCTGTCAGTGCTGAGTACCTCAACATATTCGGGGTATAGACTGATCAGTTTGCCCCCCTTAGCTATTCAAACGTATGCTCGACCAATTCGATCGACTGCGAAAACGGAATGCATTCTTAGAGCAATACAAAAAAGAGAAGATGTTCGAGAATGGTTTGGAGGAGTTTGATGATGCAAGGTACTTTTCGCTTGCCGTTTCAAGGATATGACATTTGATTGACCTTTGGAATCACAGAGCGACCTGCGAAGAGCTTCTCAAGGAGTACAAAGCGTGCGAGAGTCCAGACTATATATCTTATGTATGTGATGTTCGTTGTGTCCCTGTAAAAATGCTGACGGTTGCACAACAGGGTTCCCCAGAGGGCGACGCCTCATGATACGGCAGTGGCTGTTCAGTTGTTATACTCATAGGTTGATCTGCTCATGATCGTATATTTATATCGAGCTAGTTGTATCTTAGTCGCACTTGTCTTTGTCATCCTTATCGCTTTCACGTTCGAATTGCCACCAGTACCAGTACCAGTGTATAGTTTTCCGGTCCGAGCCTGCAGGATTTACTGGTCACCGACATCGCGAGAGAGAACATCTATCCGATTGAACAGCTAAAATGATATACAAGGAGTTGTTATAGGGAAGAAACTCGAGGCCACGTCAAGGGTGGGAGGTGAAAAAAGTCGTTTACGACTTCTTCGGTCCTCCCAGTTTTTCCCCAATTTGTGATCCTGTCGATCTCGTCAGAACAATGTGTTTTCTTTTCATATCGACGAGTACGCACCACGCAGTTTAACCCCGAGAGCGCGCTCGAGCTTGCCCAAGATTTGCGGACTTGGGACAGCCTTGCCGGACTCGTAGTCCTGCAAGACCGACGGCTTCTCGTTGATCTTCTGAGCAATGTCCTTTTGTGACAGTTTCAGCTCCATACGGGCGGTTTGCATAGCCTGAATAGAGGGACCAGAGCGTGTCAAAGAGGAGCCATAGAATTTTCAAGCAGGTGTGACGTACACGTCCAACGTCTGCGGAAATCTTGGCTGGCGGCGCCACTTCGTTATCACGGTCGAGCTTTGCTATGCGCTGATGGTCTGTGCCTATACTTGAGTGTTAGTTGTGAGTACTTCCACGATCGAACGGAGGGACCTGCCTTGATGGGCTTTGTTACCGCCAGCCGTCACCTTCTTGTCTGTTGCGACAACAGAGCCAGTCCGACGAGCCTGTTGACCAGAGTTGGTATAAAGCCAGAAACACGACTATCACAGCCCACATACAGCTAGACATTCAGGTCAATACGCAATCGAAACCGCCCAGGAAGCGTACACACCATTCAAATCAGAGTCTTTCCTCGTAACCTTGGCCGTCTGCCTCTTGAACCCAATAACGGTCTTGCTGTCCCATTCTTCACTCATTATGAAGTATAAAGAATATGTAGATGTCTATGTGAGTGTTGTAGTGGGTTTTGGCGATGAGTGTGATGATGGTGGTGGTAACAGTGCAAGGTTTGCAGTGCCAGCTGTTTATATTTGTGCTCTGCTGACTCACATCGGCTCAGCGAACGGTATGTACGGTACGTAATTGTACAGTATTTACTGACTCGGGGCCTACATACAACGTGCAGCTATACGTTTTCATCTGTCTACGCAACGGAGTCCAGAGGACTCAGGAGATAAAGATTTTCATTTCAGAGTTGTCTTGTGCAAGATCGGTGA
>CEMG01175565.1:0-26152 GCA_001179705.1 Baeospora myosura
AAGCGAAGATGGTAGCACCCTGGCGAACGGTAAGTCTGTATCCTGTCGCGAGAATATGTCAATTTGTTTATTGTACTTGTTACCTCCTTTTAGTGCCTGAGGAGATACTTCGCATTATATTTGAACTGGCCTGTGCGACATCTCGCAATTTAATTTCCACTCTTACGGCCGTATCTCGTCGCTTCCAGCTTATCATGTCAAACGACACATCATTTTGGACCACAATCGACGTTCGAGCAGCTGCTAGACGCCCCGGGGATGGATACATAACACAACCAGCAACATTGGGGTTGCATTTGAAACGGGCACGAGGACTTCCGCTCATACTCAACATCACACTTCCCAAGATATCGTTCAGTGGACTCGAAAATTGGGGCAGTCCACTCGAGACACAGGAGAAATGGAAGGTCTCTCGAGCATATGTTATCCTCGACATGATAACAGCAAAAATCGATCAAATCAAGGAGTTACATATCAAATTCAATTCAAGTTGTTCTCGTACACCTTCCTGTGACATTCTCTGTCCTCATCAAGTCGTCGAACGACTCTTGACTCGCGGGTCGTCTAGCGTCGTGCCTGTCACGAAAAGCTTGAGCCTCACCTTTCCGTCGGGATACGAGGACGATCTGTCTCGTCTGTACCACTCATTCTCCGCGTGTGCGCACACCCCCCATACATCATTCCTATGTCAATGGTTACCCAAACCGACAGCGATGAGGCTAGACATGTGGCTGGACTTATTGCCTTTGTCAAGCTATCGTCTGTTACGAGTACTTCAACTCTCAAAGACCATCCCTCTTCCTCAATTTCGAGAAGTCCTCGCTCATGCCTCCTCCCTGGAAACGTTGATCATGCGAGGCTGTTATTTGGGTCCAAACGCTCCATCGCACACGCTCGTGTCTGAATCATTACGATCCCTCGTCATATGCGAAGGAACAGTTTCAGCATTGGTACTGCGACCGTATCGGTTCCAATCTCTGGAACGACTGTCTGTTCATAGCAAAAGCAGTTATTCTAGATATGATCCGGTCGATCTATCGTTTCTGCGACCACTTCTTGGCTCCACAGATACAGCGACACTCAACATTTGTGTGCTTGACCTGTCTGGAACCTACGTTATAAATGCCGATGTGCAAGCCGTCATACGAGACTGTTCAAGCCTGATCGACTTTCGCTTTCGAGCAGCGAGCGGCGATCAGTCTCGAGCCAACTGCTTCTTTGACATCGGAGAACGCATTCAGACTGGACCTATCATCTCGGTCGTCACGGTCAATCTTGATCAGTCGTGCTGGACAGGTGCCGCCAGGGCCGGATGGCGGCTTCTGGTTCGTTTATCGCGTAGGAGGTCGGAACAGTCGGATGTGGGTTACAGTATGACATCTACAAGTCTTTACTTCGGTAAAGATGTTTCAGGTAAAGATGTCTTATCCCGTCCGGTGATCATGCAATGTTGTAAAGGCGGAACGGGCCTGGTAGCTTCTGAGATACTGTGATNNNNTAGATGGTGCAGGGAGTACACGTTTATCGTTTTATATCGAATTCATTAGGTGGTGTTATTTAACGGCTCCATATTGTATACGACATCCAGCTCCCATCTTGCGTCGTATACGTGTGTCACTACGTCGTTATCCGTATCGGTTTCTAGGTCAACCGTCCAACAATGCTTGTCCAAACTTGTTCGCGAATGTACCCGCAATATTCCTATGTTTCGAGCTGACATGACATGGACATTGGGGCTGTTCGCATAAGGGTCGTAAATTAGTACAGCCGCACCGATTCTGCTGAAGGACGGCGGAATAATCTGCGGAGACTCACCTAGTCTTAGCAAAGTTCATTCCCGGGTACAGTGCCTTTGCACAAAGATAGCCAACAAAGGCTAAAGGAAATTCTGCGGGTTGTCGTGATCAATGTCAGTCGTACCGAAGAAAAGAAACTACCACAACGTACTCGGTTCTAGCAGTAGTAGAGATTGTAGCGGTCGGTTACCACCCATGACTACAAAGACCCATGTATCGTTCGTCGTGTTACGAAAAGCAGTCGGATGAATATGGTCGATGCCATCGATATCGCTCGTGAAAATGGTCTTCATAATGTTGCCTGCCAGAGTAAGGTGCCGTCTTCTAATTGGAAACCCTCCCCTGGATTCGAGCGCTTCTCTGATACAGCCTATGTCCTCTAGCCACTGGAATAGCTCTTCTGCCCAGCATGTCTGGACATACAGCGTCAGGCTATTCGACGACGGAACACTACGGTCAAAAAATCGAGCTGCAGTGTCTCCCGCTACCAATATGCCGGTATCCTTCTGGAGCAGACGAAACTCGATATATTGTTCGAGGTCGAAGAAGTCGGATAGAATATTGTAAGGATTCACCATGTTCGGGTTGAAGTTGCCCTTGATGACGCGTTCGCGCTTTTGTGAACACGTAGATCCATAGAAAAGTCGTGCTGACGGAGAAAGGAGTTGACATAGTCGCACGTCGAATTCAAGAGACCTATATGGTTGAGAAGGAGTCAAACATGAGATTAAGACGACATTTCGTGTACCGATGTAGATATCTCGGTCTTACATGTCCATAATACCCGGCCGATCTTTAGTGGTCGACAATTTAGCAGAGTCCATATTCCAATCGAGGGTTGTGCTAGCACGAACAAAGGATGCCAGCGAGTGCAGGTTCGGACGTGTCTTGATAAGTCCGTGTAAAGGTCGATTTTGGAAGGGTGATATAGAGATCTGGCATCGTTCATGATCTTCGATCGCATCTTTTGGAAAAATGTGTATTACTCACCTTTGCGATGTGCTTAGTGATATAGCTGATGTATATGGTACTGCGGCGACCGAGTCATGGTTATGACTGTCTTCCTAATCCGACATATCGTTATCAAACCCGCGATTGCCTGATAATGCTGGGATGAGTGATGCAATAGCTTCGGACTTCAGACTCGGATCCATAGATGCAGAATGGGTGAGAGCGCCCGGAATAGAATGTGCCTCTTTTTGTACTTCGGGAACGCTCGAAGGTTTCGTGGACAGGGATACTCAGGCGCGGAAACATCGTCTGCACACATATTCGTCGTCCCGCCGATTATATGCTCTTTCAAGGAAGATGCCAATATCCGACTGGCGCATTGATTAGGTATTATTTGTTCGCGGAGTCGGGCATGTGCCATCTAGAAGAATGCTTAGACGTTCGGAATATGTCCAATGGCGTATTATTTCCGCACCGAATCCTGTCGACAAGTCCGCAATCTTATGAACGGTTGACTGCATGACTAAGATCTCCGCTTTACGTCTTCGGATTGTATCAGAGAACGACCACTCGAACCGATAACGAGCAACAAAGCTGAACTTCATTCGATCCCTTTGTCTCTACAAGCTTGCATATCTGAAAGATAGATGACAGGGTAGACAACGCATGCTTTCATATGAGAGTGACGCTTGTATATAAGCGACAGCGACAGGATAAGTCCTCATGAATGGATAGACACTTAACTCCCCCAAATCCCAAACGAAACCCCGGAAACTAACCAGGAATAATCCAGTGAGAGTTTCAGACGTCCTGAGTTTCAAAAAAAAAATTGAGGACACATGAATTCAAGTCAGCTCTCTGTTAGCCTCCATAAGTGAGTGACTCACATCGGCTACTGAAGGTATCACACGTAATCGGATATTGACCAGCTGCCTCCATGCAATCTTTTCCACCACGAAAACGTCATCCGGATCGTATTCCTCCAGCTCTACGACAAGGCAGGCATTGTCACCTACTCTTCGTGTGCGGCTCTTCATGTCGTGAGGTGCTAGACGGCGACACAAGGCTTGATGCCCGTCCAGCATTTCCCAACCCCGCTTCTCGTACTTCTCCTTGATCTTCGTCACATAGTCAGAGTGCTTGGTCAATAACATCCCGATTCGCTCTCCGAATGTGGTGCGAGGATATAACGAGTACGCCTTCCAGTAGCTTATAAAGTTCATGACTATAGCTGTAGAACAGATAAAATGAGACTCGTGTCAATCTAGAGGCATCTGGAACCGCTATTTGTACTCACTACTGTGGAACCTAAGCACGATGTCGACCGGATGTGGGTGCGTCGTCATGACCTGAATTTGAGCTTTGGAAGAGTCGTTGATGAATGTGAATATTCCACAAATTCCCGCCAACTCGTACAGGTTAATGGTGGTCAAATGCCTCGCTTCCATCAGCGCGTCCTCGACATTAACATTCATTCCAGGGAAGGCCCTGAATTCGTAGCCGATGTCTTGGAGGAATCGTACCAACGTGAGAGCGCATTCTTCATAAACGTAGAGGTCGAGATCCGATCCTTCAAACGACGTCATATCAAAGAACTCAATAGCGGTGGAACCAGAAATGATGATATCGTCGTCGCGTTGGATCAAGCGAAAACGATGGTATTGTTCGTCGGTGAAAAACTTCGCGAGCGTCCTCTGGAGATTATAGTTCCCATCGTTATAGTCCTCAACACGGGCGCGTTTTAGGAAGGACGTCTGACTATAACGGTGTCGGTCGACCATGTTAAGATGACCGAGGATCTCAGAATCACAATCAAAATTTCTAGTTTCCTAGATTAGCTCTCCGCAGTCGCATAATTTCGAGTGGCTCACATTGTAGATGCGGACGTCTTGCTTTCGTCGTCAATAACGAGCCTTGAATCGACCTCCTCGCGGTTTCCTACGAGTTCAGCTTCGGATCCCGAGCGCGTTTCCTGTTGTTCCTCGGGCGATGGAATCTGCAGCCCGACATCTCCACGAGAGCTGACAGCCTGCGGCATAGGATTGGAGCATGTCTGTTCGGCGAGAGGGGAGAGTCAGCTGTCGTATGTCCTGTGGTACATGAAATATGTTACAGCCTGCCTACCTTGCTTTCACCGCACACCGTAACGACATTATAGCCCTGAAAACGTGTGGTTCCGCCTATTTCCTGATTGAATGCCGTAAGAAATGTGACACGCTGACGTCAAACGATAACTTACCTCGTTATTGTTTTGTTCGTCAACCTTGTCGTATGTGTATAACGGCGCTTCTCGTGTTGAGACGATGGGAACAGATGGTGGTATGTCAATGGAAGTGTCGGCGATTACACCACAACCCAAAGAAGTATTCGTACTGGTCGTGGTGAATGAGTTCCCGACTGGGTGTTGATTCATATCGCCGGTCTGAGCATTCGAGATGTTCAACGGTGTCATTGACCTATGATCAATTGTACGGACATTGGATAAGGTCGGTGACGGATGCTGGTCGTCGTGATGATGATTCGAAGTTGCCGTAGCCTGTAAGCGCCGCACAGGAAGAACCGGTTGTTGAATTGAATCATCGATAGGGCGTTTGGGATGCATTGCGCGCGTTCTCAAAAGATAGAACCTGTTGCAACGATTATTGTTCCTACCTGAATGACGTTAGGTTTATGTAGATAACCGCCTGGCTGCGGTTCAGACCAGTCGGAACGCACTTAGTTATCCTGTCCTATTCAGCCATTTTTAGACGGGCTATGTGCTACCAATGGGACAGACATTTGCCGGATTCGGTGGGCTGACTGACACAGATAACCAGAGACGGCGGAGACCTGGCGTGTAAGGTTGTTCATGACCAAGGTTCCCATCGTAAGCCATGAGGACATATACGTAATGCCACGGCACCGCCGCCATCCGGCAACATCCTTGATCAGCTCACCTATCGTTTTCGGAGTCGACTCCAGCTTTTGATATTGCCTTGGTCGTAATGCAATCCCTAAATCGATTCTCGATTCGAAATCCTGACAAAGAATGCACATGCTACTAACACAGCCGACGACACAGTTATTGGCGCGACTCTTCGGACTGGGAAGAGGGTTTTGCATGACCAATCGATTGCTAAGGTCATATATCATTAATTTCATACGAAATATGTCGCATACCCTCCTTGATTAAGGAGCATAAATAGCAGGCATGGACAAAATACAAGGTACGCATTTACCCTGACGAGTATATGGACTCATTCTATGATCTGGAATCTGCTAGTATGTCGCATGACTTTACCCTCTTCGACCATAATGATTTCCTTACGATTCCTCAGCGTGCACCCTCGCAAACTGGGCTGTCAAAAGGGAATGCAGTCGCGTAGACCTAGTGTCAGTGGGAAATGAATCCCAGGAGATGGAAAGTGCGACTGAGGTCGGTCGTTTTAGTCTCAATTGCCGCAACTATTATGATTGTTGAAGGTTCTTCCATAGGGGGGGTCGCAGCTTCCAGGAACGTGCCGCATCTATCAGGTTCCAGGCCAGTTCAAGTTATCGACGATCCATACGGACGAGTTATCGATCCTCGAACACGTATTTCGTGTCCAGGGCATCCTCTGTGTGGTCGAGTTACCTCCTCTTCGCGCTTCGTACGTTTCTGAGACTGAGCAAACCTATACTCACAAAAGCCTCCAGAAAGGATAATTATGCCAAGAGACGTTACCTTAAGCAACATATCCGTCTCACCGGATGTGGAAGCAAGGCATTCGATAATATAGTAGCCGACATAGGGAAGACCCATGGCGTGTTCGAAAGACAGTTTCCCTCAGGAGACTTGAGACCCTGGCAACCTGTTAACTACAAAGGGGTTCCGACTATTGACTTAGCCAATCGTTACTTTACGCCCTCCGAAGAGGCGGAAGGTCTTGATTTGGTAGTCCCCCGTCCAGATGTCGACCCTCGAGGAATTATAGGCGCCTTGTCCGGTAACGGGTTCGTCCACTGCTCCGAGAACGATGTGGCGTATCTTCAGGTGGGAGAAGAAGATGGTCGTTGCGAGTACGTCATCCCCAATATGTATGACATTGGCTTATCAATCGTTTAGAGTCTTTGACATCAGTCCGGTCTCATTTCGAGTCGGTGATATCGTAGAGGCTCAGTTCTCGGCCGTTGCCTACCAGGTCAAAGGAGGTGTCGCGATGATGGGTCTCATCCTTCGGTCGGTTGCTATGTTGGACAGTACACATACACAGGTGCCTTGGTCCGCTAACCTGACGATTGTGTCCAACGGTACTAATTGACGTATATGAATAGGTTGCGCATGTTTCCCGAACCAGGGTATCCCACACTGTTCGCATTGACCGTGGTCCGGTAGGACGTACTGTTAGGCGACGTTTAGGATATGGGAGGTGATCGGTTTGGTGAACCCTGTTACCGCTATGAAACCCATTTGCGCATCCATTTTACTAGTTGCGTCATGTTCATGTATATACTATTGTGTGCATCCAAGCTGAGAAGCTGATCTCGAAGAATCCATTATTGCCAGACTGCTGAAGAACGCATTAATGTCCGTGCTACCCGCATTGAAGTCCGCTCTGTGGGAGGCGCCTGCATTGTCGTGTCATGGACCCAAATGGTGCTGTTGTCGTGCTTTCGGGAGTGGGCATCTCTGATAGCGAAGACAACACTCAGGAAGAGAAATGAATCAGTATTTTCTGAACCTATTCGAGCAATATACAATAGGGTGACTGGTGTAGTGTTGTCAGGTAACACGAGTATCTACCGGTACAGTGAGGAGAAACGAAAAAACATGAAAACAAGATGGTAACATGGTGTGTGTGTATAAATCACAAGTGGTCTCTGCAATAATGGAATATAGAAAGATATACCTGGTGTCGACCTACTAGAACGGGTCTGAGATGGAGCTGATGACACGAATGAGTGGTTGAAACGGACGGTCAGTACGCATCCGTAGCCCGAAATTGCATTGGACTCACAAGTCTCTCGAGACATCTTTCCCGTTCTCGTCCATAACGACACTTGACGCTTTCTTATATTCGGATACGCGTCTTTCAAAGAAATTTGTCTTCCCTTCCATCGAAATCATTCGCATGAAATCAAATGGGTTGGCCGTCCTGAAAATCCTATGCTGCCCAAGGGACATCATAATGCGGTCTGCAACGAACTCGACATATTCTTTCATGAGGGTTGCATTCATTCCTAATAGGTTGCTCGGAAGTATATCTGTTGAATGCGATGTTTGAACTATCACAGAGGTCAGGATTGCAACAACGACACTAACCGTCCACGAACTGATGTTCGATATCCACGGCTTCACGCACTATCATCTCCACCGTGCGACTCGAAGGTCTCTCGAGCAAAGTGCGGAACACGAGACAGGCGAAGTCAGTGTGTATCCCTTCGTCTCTGCTGATAAGCTCGTTGGAAAACGTGAGGCCGGGCAAAAGGTTCCTCTTCTTGAGCCAATATATGGAGGCAAACGAGCTCGAGAAGTGGATTCCTTCGACACAAGCGAATGCGACGATTCTCGTGGCGAATGAAGAGGTTTCATCGCCTATCCATTTCAGGGCCCACGCTGCTTTGTGAGCGATGCATGGGATGGACTCGATTGCTTTAAAGAGTTTGTCGCGCTCCGTAACGTCGCTGATGTAGGTTTGTAGAAGGAGTGCATATGTTTCGGCATGGATATTCTCCATGGCTATCTGCATTCCGTAGAATGCGCGTGCCTCGGGTATTTGGATCTCGGATGAAAACCTGGATACCAGATTCTCGTTGACGATTCCATCCGAGGCCGAAAAAAAGGCGAGGATTTGGGATATAAACGACCTTTCGCCATCGTTCAACTTGACTTTCCAGTCATCCAGATCCTTCGTGATATCGACCTCTTCGGGGGTCCACATTGATTCCACGCTCTGTTTGTACATTTCCCACATCTAGAGTGCAGCGTCAGCGGAAGACTGCTGGTTAATGTACTGCCAACTGACCTGGGGGTACACAATGGGAAACATGTAGAAGCGGTTTAACGATGGTGTAATGAGAGGGTCCGTCATAGGAACCCTATCGTTGACTACAGACTGCTCCGTCTCGGAGGATTGGTCCGTTTCGGTGCTAACATCATGCAGGTCCATTACCGTACGATTAGCGAGTGGTATAAGTCTGGGAACCTGTAATGATAGAATGATGAACAGGATGAACTGGAGGCACCACGAAAATGTCTTACTTGTAGGTTCACAGATACCGTGAATATCGGAAGAGTCTGAAAGTTATCTGGATTCGCCATTCTGTGCATGTAGTACGTTGGGAAGCCTGGTTGATGTGTCTGGGCTGTTTTGGACTAGTTATAGTATTATCGCACAGAGGCCACCATAAATTGCGGTTAATGTACACTTCCGATAACGGTCATCCTGTCCTTCGCCTGCCTTGTCGAAGCTAGATTTGCATGAGAACAGTTGATAAGCGGAGAATATAGATAACTTGACTTATCAATGGATGGAGCTTTCAAGAACCATTGGAAATGAACTCACATGTCATCGACAGACCGGGAGGATGGCATGAGCTATGAATGTACACTTGAACTCGAAGCTACGGTCAGCAGTCGAAGGTCAACTCCAAAATAGGTTGATGACTTTAGTCAACATGACGTAACGCTGAGCAAATAAGCGTAAATGTTCACTTTCCTCAAGACACTGCAGTCACTTTCTTACACACGAACCAGTTGATGATGCATCATACCAATTCTTCTTGTTGAATTGCGAATAGACCGCCAGATTGAGTTCGCGGCTCTTGTTCCATCCTCATGACACGGAATTCTGTCTCCGCCGGAACAACACAAACGTTCACAGTGGCGGTACGTACAGGTGGTGCGGGCAGTTGATGACTCGTTGTGTTGACTATCCGTCACGAGAGCCTAGCGCTTACTGATTCCTTCTACAAAGGGACGTTGGGGTGTCCTACTTTCGTTCGTAAACAGTATAAATGTCGAGGATACCTGGCGTTGGATCCATATCGAGCATAACTGCGTGTTCGAGTCGTTGCTCACCATTCTATCCCTTGTTCACACCCTAACGCGATAGAAACATGCTCCTTGGGAATAAAGGTTAGTTTTTGAACATCTCACATTCAAACCTATACCTATATTCAACTGGCTTTTAGTCGTTCGGTCACTCAAGGCTTTCGTTTTGGCCTTATTCCGTGTGTTTGGTGGACTAGATCAGAGCCCATCTACGACAGTTCCTGAATCATCGGTGTTGACGGGCGAAGAAAGGGTAACGGAAAAGAACATTCTTCAACGCGATAGCCGTGACAACCTCAAGGGGCTCGCCCACCAGGCGCCGGATTGGGATCTGAACCCTGTATGTCTTTTCTTTCACGTCAGACTGTGTAACGACTCATACATCTTTCCGCCTCGAGCCTGTCACTGAGTATCAGCACACGGGGAAAACCAGGACTCACGACATTGTGGACATATACCAATATATGAAGGAAAGAAATAAGACGGTCCCTCGACCTGTCGTGGAAATCGCAACAGATGATTGGGTGCGTTGTATAGCTGCGTTGCGGAATACCGGTGCTGATAGGTCCATTAATGCACAATAACCTCTAGCCCGAGACCGAACTCCGTGAAGAATATGATGACAATGACGACGAAGACAGTGACGACGTGAGCGAGCATCCTATCCTGCCGTACATTTTCTAATTCGGAAGCAGAGTGGTCCTCCTCCGTTGGTGTCCGCCAGTGATGACGAATCCAACTAGATACCTGCTTGTTGATTCGCAATTCTCGACTATGCATAATCCTTGTTTCGCAGCGTGTGTTGGTTTGCCACGGATTGGAAACCGGCGATAAGCACTTCTATTCCGCCCGCGCATCCGACGCTTGGTATATCAGCACTGATCATAAAGCGGAAACAAATCAACGTATAGCATGACATATCATCGCATCGCTTTGTCAGGCAGAAAACTCATCGAAGTATTCGTATGATCATGTCCTATAACTGGTGTTTCATTGCGCCTTTAAGAGAGGACTATCAGAGTGAGTAGCTTTACCTGATTTGATACCTGATGTCCACTCAACTCTCGTCTAAAGAAAGCACCCGGTTCGTTATAATCTCAGTGCCGTTAGCGGATGAAACTCATGTCTGGCGTCATACAGTGGCGGGAAACGACCTGCAGGAGACGTGGTGGTAGAAGGTTCAGATAGGTCAACTCCAGACGCGAGTCCAGCTGTTACGCCTTCTAACTCTACTACAGGAGTGATCCATCTGTTCCTATTAAACGAGGACGTGTCTCAAAGTATGTATTGACATGTTATTAGCCATTTCGAGGACGCTGTGCACTCATCTGGAAACTATGCCAGAAAAACTGGGAAGTTACTGGCCCCTCCTTTGATTCCTCCTCAAGACGACATAGTGGACGAAGAAGCGTATGTAATTATTCTTCGCATTGTGTTGACATCGCTTATAACTACATTCAGGGTTCCGCAAGATCATGTCGAAACCGACACGGATAGGATATCACACGGGTATGTTAGGATTCGCATGATTCTATCGGATATGCAGGGCTCTGAAAACATGGATCGTATAAACCAGCGTGGTCGCCTCTCCGAACGGGGACTCGGAGGCACTGACTAGGTTAGCATCAGGTGAGTGCAACATGGATAATTGGTCGTCCAATATATTGAGTGACGTGTTGACAGCCATTAACCGTGAAGGCTATTGTCGACCAGCCTCACCATAGCGAACTTGAGACCGGTGATATCCTCGACGATATATCTACGTAAGTACTAATAATGCGGAAGTTTGTTGAATGACTTGTTCATGGAGGTGACAGGCATTCGAACGATGACTTGGCTCGTTCTGTCGATGACGCTGGAACTGCCACTGTCATTGCTCCTGGTGCAGCACACTCGCTGGGGCCGTCCGGTAATACGAGCAGAATGTATGTCCAGGAGCTATGGAACAGTGTGACCAGACGAAAACCTAACCTTGTCCCTAGCGCCGTTGCCGCCGATGTGAACACGCACGAGTTTCACGAAGAGGATGATGTCGGAACATTCGATATAGTCGACCTTCCCGATTCGAAAGACGAAGAAATCCATGACTTGTGAGCGTCTAGCCTCTTCACCGCCAACCTCCTTTTCCTGTGAATAGAGAGTCCTATGCTCGAAAACAGCTCATAGTATTTCTCGATACCAGGAAGCCGGCGCGATCAGACGCCGCAGTCGATATCGTCAGTAAGGCGATGTTGAGGGCGAAGAGGTTTGTACACGGCCGAGATTCGTATTATAAGTGCTGACTGCATGTATGTAGGTATGAGCTTCTGGATTTGCCAGCGTCCCAGAGGGTGCTGCAGCCGAAGCTTCAAGATGCTTCCATCCGAGACGCCTATATAACTGTTGAAGATGTCAAGTGCGTATATATCTTTGGTCTGTGATCTCATTTGTTCACCCATCCGCGATGTAGCCCTGCCAAGTTGGTCGCATGGAATTCACAGGGAGGCCCTAGCAATGGCAAGCGGTCCCTAATGTGGTTCAATCGGTGGAAGGCAGCACTCCGGGATGCGGACGACGCGATGCCGTGAGTGGCTACGGCTTCTCGTATCGAACCGATGCTTATAGGATAACAGGCGGATAAAGGAGTTGATGCTCTTCCAGCGTTTCGGAGCCTTTTGTAACCTTTCCCGAGTCAAGGTCGCGAGATTAGACTGCTCGACAATCGGTCAGAGTGAGACCATTATCGCGGCGGACACGGACACCGAATCACAGAAGACTATCATGATTGCGATCACCTCCGGGGTAGTTGTCGCATGTTCCTTGATAGAACCTGGTTTGCGAAATGCCGGTCGGTTTGAGTTCACGGACAAACGGATTGACCTCGTTCTTCACCATCAGGAGTTCGAACTTATGGTTGGAAAGCTTGGGATGGTGTTCAATTTCGATACAATGGTAACCGATATTGACAACGGGACGATTTCCTTCGTGACTAGGCGTGCCTTCACGCGGGCGGCCGGTACGTCGTTATTCCTGTTGTGGACAGACCTCATGGGTTAAGTCAGATGGACTTCGTTCAGTTGCACCGGAGCCTAAAGAATCGTCTAATAACAATTTGGAGTTCCTGTTGGACAATTCCGAGGAGGCCAGTTCCAGCCCGGCTATATCAACCGAGATTCGCCCACCTCCTGTTGCACGGTCCACGCAAGTTGCTCTAACCTGCACCTCGACTAGTTCGTTAACGTCCTCTTTCCGCGTTCTACAGCTAATGAGCATGATCTGTTTCTGTTCCAGTCCCGATTTATGATGGTCGTCGCGCGAAGGGGTTCAAATTCAAATACCATCTTGACAAGCTCGACAGGGTTCCGTTGTACAGGAGAGGTGCGGCTGAAATGCCAGCAGGGTCCGCGGCCGCGGTTGCGTTTACCGCTAGTGTGTTTATGACGAAGCAGGGGGAGAGGCGACTCCAGTTCAACGTTCAGTGGGCGATGCTGTTAGGACTACCCAAGGTGGTGGCTACTTCTGACTAGTGTGGCCTGTTCCTCGTGGCACAACCAACATCATGTACACTATCTGTTACTTCTGTGATCGTCTTACTGTCTGATGATCTCATGAATAAACATGTTTTCGCAACAATTCTCTAGACCTGGGGGAATTTTGTGAGAATCGCGGACCACATCTAAAGATCAGTAGAGTAACATAATAATTTGCAGGGCCAGTTCGAAGGTGAAGAGCTTTTAGGTCGTTCCAAAGACGAATTTGTATCTGAAAGGTTTGCTATGCTAAATTATCTCCGCTTTCGAAAGCCGAGTCGTAGATCGGCTTCATGTTCCGTAATAACTTCAAGGCTGATCGTTTCAACTTTATTGGCTGATGCCCAATCCAGACTCTCACAGAATCCGTATCGTGTCGCTCGAGCGTTGTTTAGGACTCTGATCGGCGTCTTATGGAGAGTGATGTTCCGAGACGCCAAAGGGTCTCGAACAGATCAAGACCTGTGATCTGATTTTGATCGTGCCTTTCGATCAGAGGCCTTTCCAAACGGTATCCTGTGGTTGCAGACAACAGCCGGTTGGCATCTCAGAATCGCATCTTCATCCCAGAATCGCATCATTGACTCTCGGACCGCTCTCGATATTTATCAGACGGAATATAACCAATGGCCATCTATTGCACAAAATTCTTGTGATGCTCTTTCGGAATCATCGCTTTAGGAAGAGATCCCTACATTCCAGACTCAATTGGATAAGGATCATGTTTGGATGGGCGGGGTGTGATAGATACATGCTAATAGGCTATGAGGAGGATCACATACTGTTCATGTACGGGCTCGGGCAATTGTAACTGGCAAACAGAGGAGGAAATTCGAGAATACACAAGTCCATTCAGACTCCGCAATGGGGCGATTCCGGTGTTCGCCGGGAACTATACAGTTACACAGCCACAACCAGAAGAGGCCGCGTCACCTTGCTCCCCAACTACTTACTCGCTCCCAACCTCTCACCGTTCTCGACCTCCAGACGTTCATCAGACGTTGACAGCACCGACCTCCCTTCATCGTTGGCATACATTCGCAAGCTCATTGTCATCAAGGTCTCTTCCTGTGACCGGCCACATGTATAAGCTGGAAATTTTGGCGGCAGGATATTCGTGGTAATAGGTATTGCCTATAGGCCGTTTGTGAGTCATTCACCTTTACCTTTACTTATATTACCTTGCTTTGCTCACTCATGTGTATCAATATCATTACAGATTTTACGACGTATTATGTGGCCACCGACAAGCAACGCGATCCCGACAGTGACAGCGCTACGCAAGCCCTCAGGCCTCAGGCCTTAACCTCGACGATATCTCGACTACGGGCTACGAGCTATCACAGTGACCAGGACAGCAGTTGGTGCAGGCAACCACATTATGGTAAGCACTTCTGACGTCTTGCATCACTGGCTATACTGACGGACTACTGTGACGGAATTTTTTAGGTTCTGTATGTGTATTCCAGGCATGGGAGAGCACGACGACGATGACCGGAACCACGGTGACGATAAGGACAAACGTAAGGCCGCGGGATTGGCGATGATTGGACGAATTCACAGGGTGTACAATGGTGCGCACAACGGGGGAATAGCGGTCCACAATGTGAGCGACAAATCCGATAAAACGGCGGGGATGAGAGCTCTTCGCCGAACCGAGCGCCCATGTACATATCACATTCTTGTAAGTACCTAGAGACTCCATAATATAATTGTGTTGCGCTTTTCTCCCCCACCCAGTTTTCATGCACGAGAATGAGCGTCTTGATTAGGAGGGTAAGTGGCTTAGGTGTCTTTTCAAAGACGAAACAGCTTTTGTAAGCCGGAAAATAGTTTCTTGGGCAAGCTGGGGCATCTTAATGAAAGCTGCTGTCTTTGACGTCTTTCAGTCCGAGTCCTGGGAAAGACGCCGAAAGACGCCTAAGCAGATCAGCGGTTTTCCTGATGGAAGCGCTGTGAACCATGCTGAGCATCTACGACTGCATCGGCCTAAGTAGCCTAGGTGTGTCGCATTACATCTAGTAAGGTGTGCTAATCAGACAACGACGCTATCAGGAAGGAGGAGCCTAGTACTGTTGACGAAAGGAGGATCCATCGCCCAGAGTTCCCTATTGGATCATATGACAATGGGACCATGGAGTTCGTAGGCTGTTCGTCGTCGCCGCGTTATGACAGCGTTCCCTAATCGCAGGAAGGTTTGATCGTCCTGGTCAGTAATCGTTCATGAAAATCTATATAGATTCCACGAAGCGCATGACTGTCCGATGGCTGGTACAGCGAATTCTGACAGCGACACGTCGACTGGAGTTACGTTCTATCCAGTCAGTGGCAGACGTTGTTGCTTCGTCTCTCCTTTCTGTCGTGGTTCTGGTTACTGCATGAGCTGACGGATGCTTTCGCAAATGTTTCTTCGATACGGCATATAGGAAGATATGGAACCTCGGGGTTCCACAATGTTGCCGCAACACGGATGACTCTGTACGGCTGGTCATACGACTTGCTGACTACGATGAAAATTCTGCGGAATATAGCCTGTTTATCCGCATGTAATGTATCGTTGACTTCCATCGAACCCGTCCGCGGCGCCCGTATGACAAACAATGTTTTGCTAGAGAGTCAGTCCTGGTGGTTCATGTGGTTAGGTTGTCACCTGCGCCTTCTCAAATAGGACCTTTCTTCAAGGTTCACCATCGGATTCCTGCGTATGGTGACGAACTCGAACGGTAGGCCTCTTTGATAATTCCATGACAAATTAGTCGTTAATGCGATATAGGCGTCGATGGGAAGAGTACATCTCATCCTCTACAAAAGGGGAACTCGTCCGTCGAGTATCGACACTATCATTCCCCGAAAAAGAAAATGTTGAATCTTACTACTTCCTCTACCTCGATACTCCTGGCCCTTCAATGCTTAGTTGGTCTCCAATGCGAGCCGCAAAGTTCACGCAGAGAAACATACGGCATAGTTCCCGCAGAACTCCCGTTTCGAGACGCCATGTGTCTTCACTTGTTCTCTTTCTCCACCGGTAAGCAGCTGTGATTCCCAAGGTGAAATTATACCTAGTCTTGTGATGCCCGTCTTTCTCCTTCTTTATCAGTGGTGGCAAACGAAGCCTGGACCTTTTCGTCTTCCAGCGCATCCGAGCTCGATCCAGAAGGATTTTTATCCGACATTTCGGTGCTTTATTCACCGCTCTTCGAGGGAGAAGGACTGGTTCCCATCACCGTGTCTTCCCAAGTCTGCAAAGGTATATACATTCTCTATACACCTCAACGAGCCTGCTCATATCGGGTCTCGAAGGGGGATATCATCCGTTGATTTTATCAGACCATGTTGGTCATAATTTGATTGGGATCCGTTACTGTGCTATACTTGGCGCAGACGACCCATCCTTATCATCACCGATATCGGCGACCCCCAGAAGGGTTGACTGCTTCGTGAACAGGCTAGGGACTCCTGGTCCTGTGTGCGCCGCAGAACGCGGTAATCTAGCGCCCGCATCTCGGTCGGAGAACGGCGGGTGTTCCACAGAACGTGGCTACGAATGGTCACTGGTTGACATGCCTTGTTCAAGGTTCTCGGAAGCGAAAACAATGATAGCGAAACCAACGGCGTTAGGAACCCGTTTCGAATCGAGTCTATTTCGCTGTATGTGGACGCTGTTGGTGAACATGGCTAGGAATCATCCCGAAACCCTACTCCGCCTTGTGTTTGAGGTATTGGCTTGTATATCTTGGAGAGTCCGAATTGTTTGTTTCACGCGTCTAAGACATATTTCGATTAAAGATGATGCTCGAAGAGGTAACGCCTGTGGGTCCCATATAGGAGGGGGGAAAGCGCCTATTCGAGCAGATACATCGATGGTACGCATGTATGTGAGTACCGATTCGGTGGTCTATGATGATGGGGATTACGTCTTCCTGTCCCACATCAGGGAGGATGAGTACATGCTTGCAGAGCAAACGGACGTGGTGTGTAGAATGCCGCTCTCGGTAGTGGCCCTGAATGTCCCGATGACGGCCTCGCGAGCGATTCTCTATCAACACTCTATTGTTTGCGGAAAGGGGTATGTCAATCGAGCTGAATTAGAGCGGCTGCTCTCTCAACACGATTGTTCTTCTTGTCATCCGTTCGTTACAATATTCCGCCTGCTGACTCCAAAGGTCCGCGCGCGGGATGAAGCCTGGAACGCACATCGTTTCCGACCGACATTCCTCTTCCCACCTAAGCCAGTCACCCGAGAAACCGTGATAGACATTGTAGGGGGGTTCTGTCAGGATAGCGCTCCGCGACAGTTTGAGGAAGCGGGATGCTTGGTGTGTGGGCGACTTACAAACAGAACATCTCTCGTGAGCTCACATTCTATCAGGCGCTCGATTGAAACCTTGGATGTGGATGCGGTCACGCGCAAAGAGAGGGTGAGTCCAAATGATCCGATAGTGGGTATCCCTGGACCAATCGTTGATCCGGCATGTACCAAGGTGTGCAGGAGCTGCGTCGACGATCTTGCGGACGGTCGCATGCCGAAGTACGCTCTAGCGAATGGGTTATGGATTGGTTCCGTTCCACCCGCATTGAGTGCATTACGATTTGCAGAGCGTCTTCTCGTCTCGCGGGTTAGACACAACTACTGCGTCGCTCGAGTCGCCGAAGGAGGGCGGAAATTGGTGGCCAACGCCGTGATATTCGCAAGCCCAATGCCCAAGATATACGACAAGCTCCCTCCCCCTCGTTCTGACCTGGACGATGTCCTTGCTATCATTTTTTCCGGCCCTACGAGGCCTAATTTTCGAATAATGGCACGGACCCCATTTCTTGTCAGGCGTAAAGCCGTAACCTTTGCTCTGGAGTGGCTCAAACTTAACCATTCTGACTACCAGAGAGTACACATCGATTATGACATTCTGGACACCTATCCGGAAGAGGGACCTCCAGTTCCCATCCAATTCTGGCCCATGGCCACTAATGTAATATTGGAAGGAACTGGCGTCCATGAATTCTCCGATGAGGTGGGAACGACTGAAGGAGACTGTCTGTTCACTGTTCATGGATTGACTGGCGAGGATTTGGCCGCCCTGACAGTCGATCAGATCACGGCGGTCGCCGTGGACCATCTGAATGACGATGGAATGATGTTGTCCGTTGGACACGAGTCGAAAATGGAGTCCATGTATAATAACCCACAACTGTATCCGCAGATGTTTCCGTGGCTATTTCCGTACGGATTGGGCGGCATTGGTACGACACACCTATCAGAGATGGAGCATATTCGTTTTCTGTTGCTGCATCACGATAAGAGGTTCCAAAAGGACGACCATTTCGTTCTAATCGCATTCAACCATCAACAGATAAAGAAGAGTTCGAAAGGAGGATACCTCCTGGTAAATGATGATCGATTTGCTCCTGTAGTGAAGAGGATAACTGAATTGGATACCTCCGTACTCAGGGACTTGATACGAAAACTGGAGCGACGTGAACCAATGCCGCTACCTCGGTCTGAAGCCGAGAAGGCTTGTTTCCGAGTTATCCACGACCTAGATCTTGTAGGCGGTAAGGTTGATGGTTCGCTGAGTACTAAGAAGGTGATGAGGTCAGAGGTCTGGTCATTGGTTGCATATAAAGGCCCTCCTACGTGGTATCTTACGTTATCGCCAGCGGACGTGCGGCACCCGTTGTCCATCTATCTGTCAGATACTCGAGAGACCTTCTTCCCTAACCTATATTCCAAAGACGATGCTGCACGTCTTGTCACAGGGAATCCAGTGGCCGGAGCGAGGTTCTTCGATTTCATGGTGCGACTCTTCATCAAGCATATTCTCGGATGTGTTCCGGGGACAGGAAGGCGCACTGGATTGTATGGACCTACCGCGGCCTATTATGGTACCGTAGAGCAACAAGGCCGCCTTGCGCTTCACTTCCATGTGTTGATTTGGGTAGAGGGAAGCTTAAGTCCATCTCGTATAAAGGACTTAATCATGGACCCTGAAAGTGATTTCGCTCACAAACTCGCAGACTATCTAGACGCAGCGCATCAGGGGCAGTTCATCACGGGAAGCTTAGCTGATGTCAGTGCCGCGGTCAAGGATAACGCTCGAAAACCGAGCTACGTTGCGCCCGTCGACTCCATGCCAGTACCACCGGACTACCCGTGCCCGCTTACCTGCGCGCAGTGTGAGGCGTGCGTTAAGAGCCAGGCATGGTTCAACGATTTTGACACGACAGTCGACGCCTTGCTTTTGCGTTGCAACATCCACTCCTGCGAATCTAATCTAAACACCGACGGTAAAGTCAAACTTAACAGGAGCTGGAACGGTTGCAAAAATCGATATGGTGAGTGCAAATCCAGATTCCCTAGACCTATCGTCCTCAATACAACGGTCGATCGTGCTGAAGGTCGAATAACAGTGAAGAAGCTTGAAACATATATGAATTCGATTTCACCCGCCGTCACCTACTGTTTCAGATGCAACACCGATACAACCTGTCTACTGTCGGGGACTGCGATAAAGGCCGTCATCACGTATGTAACAGATTATGTGACGAAGCCTGGCTTGAAGACACATGTTATTTTCGACACCATCTTAACCATATTCGAGAGGAACGTGGAGATGCTTCACGGGTCACTGGAACGAAACGAGAAGGCCCGACGTCTGATGGTCAAGGTAATCAACGCGGTGGGGGTGAAACTGGAAATAGGGGCCCCTATGGCTGCCATGTTCTTACTCGGAAACCCTGACCATTATTCCAGTCACACGTTCGTAAATTTCCCTTGGAAGCTGTACGTTCGAAGAGCGAGATCGGTTTTCCGCGATGAAAAGTCTGAGATGATTGAAGAAGAGCCAGAGAGTGTTTTGATTAAAAACGTGAGAGGGAAACTAGTGGGCAGTTCTCCGGTTCATGACTACGTATATCGCCCGGTCGAGTATGGTGCTATGAGTTTATATGATTGGGTCAGACTCTCTAGGCGAAGCCCGTTACGCTCTGGAGGGTGCAGTCGTGTAGTTGACGCTGAAGGTCAGGAAGAACCTAATCCAAACGAGCGAGATGAACTTGATGACGCCGCTTCCGAATCCAAGAGATCGAGGAAGTTGCTCGAGTTCCTTAAACCACATCCGTTAATGAGTACGCACGGGGTGCTCTGCGTGACGAAGGATACTGGGCGAACAGTACCGAACTTTACTGGAGGAGCAGTGCCACGCAAAGACAAGGGGGATACAGAGTACTACTCTGCAACCATGCTCGCATTTTTCAAACCCTGGCGAACAGGCGGGGACCTGAGAACAAAGATGCAAACATGGACCGATGCCTTTACGTCTTACGCGTTTAAGTCGAGGGAGCTCGAAGTTATGCGTAACTTCAACGTCCAGTATGAGTGCCTCGATGCAAGAGACGACTTCTCAAGCAAACTGAGGGCGGGTGGAGTTCAACAGGAGATGTTTACGCACTGGGATAGCAGAAAGCAAGAGTTAGACGATCAGAGGCGCGCCGATCATGCCGCAGGGCTTACACTCGAGTACGATGACGTGTCCGAGGACGCACTTATGATGCAAGGTTCTTATTACGGTGAGCAGGCCACGAAGGCCGCTGAGATGATGAGTCGACTATATAGAGCGGGATGGATGGCCCCAGAGGAATACACATTCGATCCCGCGCATTTTGGAGCCGAGCAGTTTAGCGCCCTGGTTGGAACCGATACCAAGTCAGGTGCCAAGTACTGGAATTCTGTTGTCAGCTCTGCAAAACGACAGATTAAAAAGAACCGCCTACCACAGATTCTGAGCTTCACCGTCCCTTCTAAATCGGTCTCATCGTACGTTAAGTTCAATACCGTGAAGGTGGTGTCCAAGTCGTACCTGGATAAATCCTTTACGGCACGTACGGAGGAAGCACAAATGGCTACTGATGAGATCGTCCTTGAAATGGGGCTCAATGAAGAACAAGAACGCGCCTTTCGTATTATTGCCAATTATGCCTCGATAGAATCACCTTCAGAACCTTTGTTGATGTACATCGGGGGCATGGGGGGAACAGGGAAAACAAGGGTGTTATCTGCTTTATCTGGATATTTCAAAAGACGAAGTCAGTCCCATAGATTCAGAATTGTAGCGCCAACCGGATCTGCTGCAGCTCTCCTAGCAGGCTGCACCTATCATTCGGTCCTGAAGATACGCGACCAAGGGGGGGAGCACGTAACCGAAAATATGAAGGCAGGTGTATCCCAGGAGCTTAAAGATGTTGACTTCGTGATCATCGACGAAATATCTATGGTCAGTTCTAGAGAGTTACACACGATAGCTACCCGGATGATGCTTGCTTCGGAATTCAAGGACAAACCTTTTGGGAAAAGGAGCTGTATAGTGGCTGGGGATTTTGCGCAGCTCCCTCCAGTGATTGGAAAAGAGTCGGCGTCACTGTACGGTGAAGCAGGAAGGTTCGCAGCTACTACTCTCGGAGGACAGGAGGCTACACTGGGAAAGGCGTTATGGCATCAGATGGTGACTGTAGTTATTCTGCGCACAAACATGCGCCAGACGGTTCAAAGCGAGGCCGATGCCAGATTTCGTGTCGTATTGGAGAATATGCGCTACAAGGCCTGTACGATCGACGATATCAGTTTTCTGAGTACAATGGTTGCAGGAAAAGGATCCGGACGTCCTGACCTGTCGTCCTCGACGTTCCGCCATGTAGGAATTATAACGGCGCGAAATATGCACAAAGATGAGATCAATCGGTTCGGTTCGGAACAGTTCGCACGTGATACAAACCAAGAGCTTTCCTCTTTCTATTCAATCGACTCCCTCCACTCGACCACTAATCGTGATAGGGTTAAGAAGGGTAAAAGGATGAAGGACTCCACCGCCTCGGTGATTTCAGGCGCTTTGCAGGAAGTTCTGTGGAACAGACCACCGTCGTCCTCTGATAAGATGGTCCCTGGCAGGTTGGACCTATGCTTAGGAATGCCTGTAATGATCCGCAAGAACGAGGCCACGGAGTTGTGCATCACTAACGGACAAGAAGGGACGGTAGCTGGATGGTACTGGTCTGAGGGTCCTCACGGAAGACCAATCTTGGACACACTGTTCATACGATTAGTCAACCCTCCTCAGAAGGTCGAATTGAAGGGACTACCATGTAACGTCGTCCCAGTCTGCCGTTCTAAAACGTTCCTCGTGTTCCGATTACCGAATAGCGATGTTATCCACATTAAGAGAGAACAGGTCGAAGTCGCGTTGTCGTTCGCGATGACGGACTATGCTTCCCAAGGTAAAACAAGGATCAAGAATGTCGTCGACCTGTCCGAATGCAGCTCCCATCAATCGTACTACACCTGTCTGTCTAGGAGCTCTAGTGCGGCCTGTACTGCTATTTTGTGCCCGATTAAACCCGCGTATATCACCCGAGGCGCATCCGGTTGGCTACGACAAGAATTTCGACATCTTGAAATATTAGATGAGGTTACTCGTCTGAAATACGAAGGAACCTTACCAGAGAATTTTCCCCTTGACCGTCGGGCGGTGATCATAGCCGCGTATCAGCAGTGGAAAGGAACGAAACACGTTCCCGCGAGAGTTCATAGAGCGATAGCATGGCAATCCGAGGATCTCGTGAAGAACTTTGACGACTTGAACTGGCAGCTCATCAAATCTGACAGAGAAGCTGCTGCTACGTTGAAACAAAGTGCCTCATCGGCGAATGATGACATCTTAAACACTCCACTTGTCAGGGACACTATTCAGGACGTCGAATTCGATGAGACGATAACGAACGACGATGAAGGGAACGAGTCGGATGGCTTGCCTGCAGTCGTTCCCAGCGGCGTCATGTGGGACTCTGTTGACTATAGCTGCTCGTATGATGCTGCGATTACTATCCTGTTATTTTTATGGAGAAGTGATCCGGTCAAATGGAGTCGTGAATTGGGAACGATGGACGCACGATTCATGGGTATCTTGATATCTGGATTTTCTGTACTGGAACAGAATGGGGTCACCCTTGAGAATCTGAGAAATTTGTTGAGGAGAGAGCTGCATATCGATTATGGACGGGTATTTCCGTACGGAACTGAAGGTGCTAGGGTGGCCGACATTTTCAGGATACTGTGTTCTGCGCGAGAGAACGTAATGGTGTCGCCGTTGATCTGTACTGTTTGTAGAGTTAGGACTTCTGATGATCGTCCTTCCCGAGAACCTATTATCTATTGCTTTCGTGAGCGTCTACTATCGACGTCGGAATGGACGCGGGATCTGTCTGAAGATACAGCACATATGTGTCCTCACTGTATGTGTCCTATGGTATACGAGCGGAAGTTTGTGTCTCCGCCACCTCTGTTAACTCTCGAGGCCGATTCGTACTTCGATATACCGATTGATTATGAGGTGCAGATCGATGTGTGGGGGGAGTTGTTAACATACACTCTGTGTGGTGTTGTGTACTACGGCGACTTCCATTTCACGTCGAGGCTAGTGTCGTCCTCCAGAGAAATCTGGTTTCATGACGGAAGGACGACAGGCGCCGTTGCAGAAGTGGAGAAGAGGTTGTCTTCTTCGGAGTTGCTGATTTGCAAGGGGAGGAGAGCTATGTGCGCTGTATATTCCAGTACGGAAACAGAATCCTAGATGGAGCCGCTGCAGACCTTGTAAGACCTCACCTTTGTCAGTGAATAACCAAGCAAGTCGACAGGGAAAACTTGGGGAAAACCAAGGATACTCAGTGTTTCGGGAACATAGCTGCTCGGGATTGCTAATTGCAATTCACCGTACTGCAAGTTTTTTGGTCTGGTTCCGCTGGAATTCTTAGGTCAGCGAACGACCGAAGAAAGAGAGAGAGATGAAGGGAGAATGTATCGGAATATATATAACAAGTCCACAATCTATTAACGGCGTATCTACGTGATTCAATAAACGGAGATCCCGTAGACGTGAAGTCGGGCGTGCGCGCAACACCGACTTATGCCGCGGTAGCGCCTGTCGCAGTACCAATGTTGGTCGAAACTGGGATCGATAACGGGTATGTTATTGCGTGGTCCTACGTAGACCGTGTGGGATTAGTCAGAGATGCGTGCGAGGAAGCAGATGGGTGAGTTGACTTACCTGCAGACAAAACCGGGGCCAAACGTGTCGCGGTGGGGTTGGACGGGACGGGAGGGGGGGGCCGAGTAGCTACATCCGATGGTTCTAAATCGACATAAATACAGAACATGGCCAGTGAAAAGACAAATAGATAAACTGCAGAGTATGCTTACCTGTTGCGAGCCTTCGGTTTGGGAGAATCGTAGCTGTTCTATGTATGCTGTTTCGTGCACGCGTAAGCCTCGGGTCGTCGTCCTATGTCGTGTTCGCCGTCGTCACCGGGACTGAATATCGAGATACTGGGTCAGCAAGCGAGTTACAGGCTCACGTAATGAGAACACTCGCCTGCCATTGAATTTCATGCAGAGGGCGGGACATCGGAATCCGACTGTGTTTTGGGCGTGTTCGACGTCGTGGAAAAGTGTTATTCGTAAATTTACCATCCTCTGCTTGGTTGGAATAGGCTGGATGAATCAGTGGCAAATTTATGTGATTTGGGAGGTTCTACTCACTTTTATAGGCTTCCTGGTCAATCCTATCGATTTCATACCAAGCCTTAACCGTGATATCATCGTCTATGTCGTGCTCATCGTCTCCATCCCCCATCTATAGTCATCGACTTGCAAATTCGGTCAGAATGGAATGGAAGTCGACATGTGCAACAGAGGATCTTACCCCCATCTTCCGCAGCATTCTCAACTCATCCACCCCGGATTTGTCCTCTAGAGCCGGTCTCTACAAGATAATTATCCATTTCTGTCAGAAAAGGCCGAATCACATTGGATAGAGGGGGCGATGGACAACCGAGAAGATGAATTTTCGTCAGTTCTTGATCGCGGTGCTTATCGCATTGCATCGTCTGGTGAGTTGTCCGGGTGTAGCGGAAGGGAGAGATGCCGAAAAAGTAGCGGTGAATGGCGTCGAGGTTCGGAGAGAGGTTGGAGGTGGTGCGTTGTTTCCCCATTAGGAAGGTCAAAGATGTTTGGTCGTGGGAACCCGTCTGATCCACGACCCTGGCGCAGCTCCCGTCCATGACCACTACGACGCCTGCAATCACATCGGATCCACTGATACTGCTGCGGCCGCTAACATACGCGCCGCATAAACTTCAAGTTCCCATTCTTCAAGCATCAGAATATCGAGTTCCATCTCGCAGGAAATTGTCCACTTGAGGAGGCGCCGACGAATGTGGTGAGTCCTGAGACATCCGTAACAAAACGTTAGAGTAAACGCGCAAACCCTTTCGCGTAAACCGGGTCACTAATTTTGATCTGAAATCCTCTGGCATAGAACACCTGAAGATGGTAGCGAAAGCAGCTTGCGTTGAAATTAGACCGGCTTCGCCGGAGGTAGCACTCTCGGACCGAGTACATTACTGTCTGGTCATTCCGGACCTTGTTCCAGCATCGAGTTAATAACTGTCTCGGCGCGCATTCATGAAAAATTCTGGTGGTATGTCATATGGTATAAAACCTTGATAAGACCTGCTGACCGATATATTCCTCGGACACAGTCAGCTTCTGATAATCTACCTGATGTTATGGAGCCCGGCTATTCCTGTAGATGTCGAATGAGACGGACGAAAGGAACACATGCGATCATCGGTAATCCCCATCCTATCAGGAACATTCGCGTTCGTCCTTGGTGGACGCCATTCTTCCGGGTTCTTATGCTCCTCTATCCGTGTCCTTATTATTTTGGATCAAACTTCTTGTCAACCCTCAAGACCAATGACCCATGACCATGCGCTGATGTCTGTTCTGAACGCGGAATATGATTGTCAGGTATGTCAGCTCTATTCACTCGGACTTCGGT
>CEMG01175570.1:7267-21849 GCA_001179705.1 Baeospora myosura
CGTGATCCTGTGCATTGCATTCCAGTATATAAATCAACGGGCTGAACATAAAACTTGGACATAGCGATGGTCGACAACTCAGAATGGAACAGTGGTCTCAGTGCTCGGTAAATGTTACTATTGTACGTGCTGTGCTGAGTCTGACACATTGCGACAAGCTTTGGCATCCAGTACGTTAATTATACGACTCTGGAGCGGACTTATAAACGCTCCGCCATCTCGTTGGGTAAGTAAATTTCTCACAATACATTGCCTCGTCCTCAAGCTGCGTTCCTTTCCAGCGGATTTCTTCGATGGCAGATGCTCATCTCCAGAGATGATAATATTGAAACAAGGGGATCGAATATATATGACTATGCGTTCACATTCGAAAGCGTGTCGTGAGATACGAGATAAGATCAAACTATAATGTCTTGCAGTCCAAATATCTGTAGCAACGCCGGGACGACTGAGGGCCTGGTGCATTCCCGCTGTACATCTTCAAGAATCTGCTCAGCGGCCTCACGCCTCGTGCGCTCGTGTTCTAACTCAGCCTCAGCTCTTGCTAGATGTTCGAACATGTCTGGAAGTGTACAACTCAGTTAGAACATACCTCGAAGGTTGACTGATAAACTTGCCATTGTGGATGTTCAATTGAGAGTGGATTACACCGAGCTGAGATTCGAGGGAGGTCCCACGAGCACAACTCGCTGTCAATTGACGGCGTACGTCCCAATACTCTCTCAAAAGAGCTGAGAGCTCGTCTGGCGCTTCTGGCGTAGCGAATTTGTTTGTCACGATCACTGTCGGCGCAGAGATTTGCGTTGTGGGAACGTGCACAGCATGGGGAAAGTAGATCTTGAATTGTTGAGCTGGTGTGGGTTTGAGTTTTGGTTTTTTGAATTTCAGAGATATCTGCACCAGTGCATGCGATATAAACCAAGGGCTTGATTGAGCGATGCACAGTCCTCACCTGAGTCTTTAACTTCTCGTCCATATTCTGTCTGGATTTATAGCCTGAAATATCCTGCGGACGGAACTCCTTCTGTGGTTTCTTTTCAAGTCCACACTCAGATCGCCGTCCGATGGACAGTCTACGATACTTTCGTGCGCCGTTGGAAGGGAGCAAGGGTGTGGAATCCTGGGGACTAGATAGATCCTCAGTCTCGTACCCTGAAGCATAACAAAAACGACTTACATTGCGGTTACATATACCCTCTCTCTTTGTGATGAGGCAAGTCAGACAACGTACGGTTAATCAACGTAAACACAAAGGGACCTACATGGAGCACAAACGTTTTGCCTCTTTTATAGCCTCACTTTCATCCTGCGTGTCCACAAGACCAGTGACAACATCATACAAGGTCTAAGAAGCTCACGCCGCTCAATATGAGTTTGGAAGAGCACCGTACGTAAAGCTCACCGAAAATCTCGACGTCGACCATGAAAATGACACACCATGATCATTGGGCTTTCGAATATCGTCCTCCGACGGCTTAGGAAAGTTCAGAAGCTCCAAGTCCTGCTCGAGACTCAGAGCCAATTGCTCTTTGTTCATGGCACCAAGGAGGGTGGCCTTTTCGGCCTTGTAGACCAGGCGTACGACGAGATCGAGCATAGTGAAGACACGCGTTATAACCAGATAAAAGAAGAGATACAGTGGTTAGATGGTGGCGGGAGGATAAGGGGAACAGCAGTACGAAAGACATGATAAAGCCTCAAGGCAAAAGGGTCAAAGTACACTTCGAAATAATAAACTTTTCGAAGACAATGAACGTAAATGGCACGTGATCGCGTTTGAGTAAAGTGCGCGACGCGCCGCGAATGAACTTTCTGGGACCGCCGACTAGTCAGACTGGCAGGAGCTGGCTCAAGAGCAACGAACACAATCTATTAGCTACACTGAGACTGATGAGAGAGGACATCTACCAAGAATAAGAATACAGCAAAATAATCATCGTCTCCAATCATCGAGTCATCGTCAGAGGTCCGGGTCCAAGCTATGGCAAGCCATGACCTCTGGGCCTATGCATACGGCGCACCCCGATTGTCTTGAAGAACAGGTTCATCCATGACTCTAGTAGTCAACTTGGAAATCGTGATGAACGCGTCCAACAAGGCTGGAACGACGAAGGGCTCCCTGCACTCCCGCTGAATATCATCCAACGACTGTTCGGCTTCGACGCGTCTCCTTCGCTCGCTGGCTAATTCGGATTCAATCTTTTCAAGACGCGTCTTCAACACTGAATGCGACGCAGTCCAATGAGTACCCATCACAAGACGAGAAAAGGGGAGATCTTACAGAAATCGTTGCCCGACACCGTTCGCCAAGACGGTTCGGGTATATTCGGCGCAGCCAAGGATTTGAGCTTGTCAAGGATAGATGTCTCTTTTTCGATTCCTTCATGCACCTGGCGGCGGATCCTATCCAACTCTTCACGTAGATGTGCCATTTCAGGGGTGTCGCTGGATGGTAGTGCGTGTTTACGAGAGCGCAGACCAGGTGGAGACTGAATGACAAAAACAGATCAGTACTGCGATAAAAGGAGTTTGTAGAGCAATAGGAATGAATATACGTACTATGTCAACTGGCAGGAATGATGGTGGTGGTAGGGATGGTGGTAAGACGGGCGACTCCATTTCCTAGGGAAAGATCAGATATGGCCAAAGCGTAGAATAATAGCGCCACTGACCATATCGGTAGGTTCGTCATTTCTTTGCTACGATAAGAGAAATATGACATGAATATATGTATCTTCGTGTGGATTACAGTTCACAAACCTGAGGTGGTGGCGGCGGTGGCGGTGGCAAGGTCGTAGGTGCGGGTGGTTGCATCCGTATTGCCTGATGGTACAGCTCAGTTATATAAAACCCGAAAGCTCAGATAGCGAAACTCACCTTGTATATTGGCTCTGGTGGTGGTTGCATCGCGTTCCACGTATTTGGGTCCGGTGCTGGACGCGACTGCTCGTATCTTGCTTTGTTCTTGTCCTATGTCAGTGACAACAGCAATAAGTCAGCGCTACTCAACATTCAGACTAGGTCAGCCCACCTTCATGAGTTTGGTATATGCGTCGAATGGATCGAAGTCGAACTGATTGGCCGGAGGAGGTTTAGGTGGAAGGGTCGGCGAAATATACGGAAGTTTCCGTTTTTGGCCCGTAGGCGTTATCGCCGGTTTCTTTGTAGGAGACTGCTGCTGCTGCTGCGCATTTGCGTTGGCGGATCGTTCCTCCTTCTGCCTCCTCACCATCTCCGCAATCTTCGCCCGTTCATTCTCTCGCTGCACCTTTTCGTGATGTGCAGCCAACCGAGAATCAAAGGCAAATTCGCTTTCACCGGACAACCGGTATAGTTTGACGTCTTCTGTAGTATTTGAACGATCGGAGGAACGAGGGATGGGGTCCGAGAGGGATGTTTCATACGGTTCTGATTTGACAAAGGGGCGGGAGCCGGAGGGACGTCGGAGAGTGAAGTCTAACTCGTTGAGAATCTTCTGGGCCTCGTCAAGGTTCGATGAGCTGGCAACTGAATCCGGGGATGCGGCCGTCCGAGTGCCTAAGGAGGAGGTGGATTCGGCATAGCCGGGCAATCGCTGGAGTTTCTTGGTACGCTGTGTCTTTTCAGGTATTGGGCTGACTCGCCGAATGTTGTCACTGTTTTGTAAAGGTGAACCTGGGGTGAGTGGGCTGTGAGGAAAGAAACGCACCTTGTCTCAGTTAGTGTTATCGAGTCTCTGTTCGAGGAGTAAGCTTGAGATCTGTATTCTTGGATGAAGGACCGAGATTGCACATTGACAAACCCTTGAGTTGCTCATGATGATTCGCTGACAGTTCCGGCGCTGACCAGATTCTATGCCGCAGCTGTTTATGAAGATACTGGATAAGATGTCAGCGATGCGTCAGCTTTTAACACATTCCAAGATCGGATTTACGCTATTGAATTGAGTGTCCCAGGAGAATTTCGCATGCCCACTGTTGGGTATTGACACGTTGTCTGCCTTTGGATGAGGGAGCCCTAGTGAGGTCAAATCCTGTCGCAATGTTTGCAGGGCGGTTCTGAAATCCCGCGGGTCGATGAGGCTGGCTCTGTGATGCACATAGTAGACATTGACAACGAGTTCAACCATTTCGACACCGCTGCATGAAGTTATGGGGAGACAGGAGAAGGACGTGAAAGTCAGAAGGAAAGATTCGCAAAATAGGACACGTGAATTTTTGGGAGAGTTGCCGAAATAGGGGCTCCGACCGAGCGTCCGCTTAATCTTGAATTAATTCAATCTTTGCTCAACCCTTGGAGATTGAGGAAAAAGATGAGTACACATTGCAAATCTCAAGTGAGCGCTGGCCTCGCCTCGGAGTCAGATACACCAGGGAAGACACAAAGTATGAGTAGTACAAGTTAAAACATTACAGCAGTGAAGAGTTGATTCGGCTAAATACTATCAGACAAAGTTGAAACCAAAATACCCACATACAAGAGATGCGAAACAGACAGCGGCCACGACAACGGCTCTACGGCCTCGAGTGAACTTCGGCGGCCACGGTATAGCGCCCTCCAACCCAGCGGCATCGATTTCAGCGATATCCACGGTAGTCAGTTCTGCCATCGTGTCAATCTCAAAATCGCGTGCACAGACATGATGATCATCCGCACATACCAATGTCACCAGCACGGATATAGCCTTCCAACCTTTCTCTTTTTGAGCTGGTACTACGAGTGGTTCAACCAAGAGCCCATCTGTGAGAAAATGAGAGCACGATGATGTAGCTCAAACATACGTGACGACCACAGCTCCTTTAGCCTTCGCCCAGGCTATAAGGACGTCAGCGGCAGAGACTCCGAATCTGGCGGCGATAGCGTTGACAGGAGCATCGACCGGTCCGCCGGGGAGGGCAGTTATCGGTCTGGCGCGTGTGAAGCCTCGCGTCAGAAGTCAGCTGGCGACATGGAGATAACTCACACCAATGGACTGTATCCTTCGATGACTATCCCATGCTTCGCCGAGTATTCCATGATGGGAGCTTGTGAAGAGTAGACATACGGGTTCAGCATAATCTGTGTATGTGATTGCCCCAAGTGAGGACTCGAACGGGACTTGGAGGGAGGAAATGCTTGCTTGGTGTGCCGCTGGCTTGACTTTTGCAGAAGCCATGAGGATGGAGAGGTCTTGGACGCCGAAGTTACTGACACCAATACTCCTGGACGACATAAGCAGAATATTGAGTCATGGGAGTTACGAATAGGGTAGTTCACGCACTTGGTCAGCCCTTCAGCCTGAATGTCCTCCATTGCCTTCCAAGCCGTTGGTATGTCCGGTATAGCATGTCGAACGTCGTGGATGAGATAAAGGTCAACGTATGTTAGCCCTAGCTAGGGAGGACATGTCGTTTGAGCCTGGTTTCACAGAAGTCTCCCTGAATCATCTCACTTCGTGCAGACTGTTCTTGACCGAGGTCCTGATATCTAGACCATCTCTCCGCGCGTACTTGGTCGTGACGAATATCTCCCCTCGGGCGAGACCACTTTCACGAATAGCCCTTCCTGCCTCGGCTTCGTTCTGATAGGACTGCGCGGTATCTTCGCGCAAGGATGCGAGAAGGTCAGTGAATGTCGAGCTATCAATTGGAAATCTTACTCACCGACGTGACTGAATCCAACTGAGATAGCTTGGCCTATCTGATGCACTGTTCCGTCTCCATTCCCAAGTCTCCACGTTCCAAACGCGATTGTGGGCATGGAGCGACCTGCATAGTCTTATTTGAGCGGGAGAAAGCTTGAGTGACGGGGCAACCGCACCGTTGTTCAACTTGACAGGATCCCATGGCATGTCGAGCAAGTCAATGAGTGGGTAGAGGGAGAGTCGACAGTAATCTCAATCACAGTCACTCGCTACATGTGGCAAGAAAATCTATTTGTTTGCGTCGGGCGAGTCAGCGTCGGGATTGTACCGATTGAATGGATCGCCTAGATTAGCATTTTTGATGACGATAATTTGACGATAATGCATTGAAAGTGGGCAGTACGATGAGGAGGAAGACATTCTGAGCCTAATAGAACGATGAAGAAGAATCATGCTACATGATGGTCGAGGTTAAGGAATGAGAGTGATTTTGACGTGACCACACAAAGGGAGACGCGACATTCGAATGAAACGATCTCAAGACACTGATTATATGCATGCAGATATGATGTCGATAGCAGTAGATTAGTACAATTCTTCACTGTTCATACTTCCCCAGCAAGGTTTCCAGAAGACACCGCAGCGTCACCTCCCCTCCGCCTCTAATAACCAACACTAATCAGATAATCCGCCAAGTTCTCCACGACAGGCGTAGCCTCCGGTGCCTGAATTGGAGGAGCGTAGAGGGCAACCATAATGGCCTGCTTCGTCTTGACAACTATGATTCCATCGGCCTGGTCGGGTAGTAGGTCAGTCAGCTAAGCAGCAGCGATATGAAAGATTTGCCACGCACCCCCTTCTTCCCATAGATACTGCGATCGTTTGCTTGCAGCGTGAAGTACTTCAGGCCGGCAGCGCGCAAGCCCGATGCCTGCACAGCGTCCAGGTTTGAGAATGCCCCGATCAGAGCTTTCTGCTCGTCCGCGGAGAGCTGGATGAGGAGTCAATGGTGAGGTCAAGGCAGGATATCCCAAATCAATCATATGCACTTCGAAATCAGGGCTTGTGGCCCACACTCCTCCTTGCTGGCCGAGGATCGCAGCTTTGGCGACCTTGCCACTCCCAACGAGATTCGAGTCGACGTAAGCTGCAGTGCAGCGATCTTGTCAGCACGGTACAGGTATAACTTATGGACGGTACCGGTCACCTTGCCAGGACATAATGGAGAGTTTTGAAAGAGAAAGATACAGGAAAGTGGTCGTGAATTGAAGGTAGTGGTACAAAGTCAAGATGAGTGTATGTGAGGTGAAGCGCCCCGGAGATGTCCGGATGATAATCGCGGCGCCAAAGCATATCCACCCTTGAACAAGGCGCCTTTCACACAATTTCGTGTCGACTACTTTGTGACTCTCTGAGTCCCACACGAAAATCGGCATACCCGTATAACCACCGTCCAAAGTCAATGAATTCTTCAAATGATAGGCTGGCAGCTCGATAATCCGATCGCCTTTGAAAAGTGACGCCGAAAGAATGAAGCTCATTAGCCACCGAACCGTCCACCAAGATGGCCAATCTCTCTGTCATGTCGGTCGCGCGAAGAAAAGAGATTCCAGGGTATGTAAGGCAGATGCGAAAGGATCCCTGGCTGGTATCCCATACCCGTCATCCAGTAAATCTCCATAGCATAGTCTCATTCTAATTTATAACTCTAACCCACCTCAAAGAACACTGACAAAACAGTTCCCACAAAACAGACACCGATGTACCGCCTCCAGAAGCTCCTCCACCACCCACCCCCGGGCCACATCAGGGAGGAACGCCGAGGACCCTTGGTGCGCCGAGACAGGCAGGAACGCCTTTCTCGTGCAGCCAATACACGTCCGGACCTGCGGAGTCGAGACGATGAATGTCGTTATAGAGCATCGCGCTGTCATCACAAAAGTACGTGTCAGGTCCATCGTTATGCTTGATGCAGCAGAAGAGGTACTCACACCATGTGTGGCCATTAGGGCACACTGCTATCGTGATATCTTGCAGAGGTATCTCGACTTGGCACGCTGGACATCGTTCGTTGAAGTTCGCACCATTGGATGCGGAGAGCTGTGGATCCGTCGAGAAAAGGGCGTCGACGGTGTTCGATAAGTGTTGTCCCTCTGAGGATAGGTCTGCCGGGGAGCCAGCTAGCGATGATTGGATCACCATCCTCGACACGAAGGGTATATCCCCAGCTGTAATTCAAAAGATGTCAGATAAGCCGCTTGCTTCACGCCGGATCATCGAAGAAGGCGCCATTCGCGGTACCAGACGTACGTGTTAGGGCTTGAACGACGGCAACCAGATGTCGGATGATGGTCCGTAGATTCCGATGCGAGATGGTTGTCAGGAGCTGTTGAGCGACGTGACCAAACTCGCTCTGCATCTCGCCTTCTGAGAGTTTCTAGATTCCCCCACAGTGTGTAAGTGGTTAAGACTTCCGTTGAAAAACGCAAACCGTACGTACCCAAGCAAAATCAGCAAACGAAAGCCTCATCCTCAGACTCATGAGACTATCCCATCCAAAGAGATGACTCGCGAGACAACCTCTAAACTCCCTCTGTGTGCCCTCACTGTGTATCTCAGCCGTAAGTTCAGCCGGCAGCGCCTCAAATGAAACGTTGACGGAATGATCAACGGTAGGAGACTGTAAGATGTCGAGCAAGCGCGGATGTAGCCGACCCAGAGTGTCCCTGTTTCGAAGTTGGAAAAACGTGGATCTAAGCAGACAGAGGGCCGCTTTCCCAGACGCTAAACAGAACACAAAGGGATGAGTATAAACCTAAAGGGGAGGTAAGCCACGAAGGCTTGAACGAGTGTATACCTACCTGTTTTACTAGTCGTCACGACCCTGGAAAACTCTTCTATAAGACTCTCATCATCGACATCATCCCAAATGTTCGCAACGACAAGCATGCTATTATGCTTCGCGTCGTGCTTATAACTAAAATCTCCCGGACGAGAAGCCCTGCAAACAAAGCCGCTCTGTCAGCCGACGTATACGATGTTTACAGCCATAAAGGACGAACTCGTGGATCCACATAACAGTGCCGCTGGGATCATTATCATACGAATCAAAACCGCTTATTCTTTGAACGTCGCTGAACTGAATCACTTCCTGCTCCGATCGGACAAATGCGGAGCGCACGTTCGCCGAAAGGGTCGCAGAAGATAGTGTCGGGGGAACCAGAGGCGTCCATGAAGGTTCGCGGGATACATCATGAACGACATGGAGCGAGCCGTCGAATAGACAAATGAGAAGAACATCCTTCCTCGGGACGTATTGCAGACCCGAGACAGGCTGGAACGGAGATGCGCCGATGGAGAGTTTTTGGGTTTGGAGGGCGAGTGTACGGTGTCCAGACCACGTGGTATTTGAGTCTGGGGACCAGAAGTGGATGGTCCCAGGTTTACAGTACACCAGGATTCGCTAGAGGCAATCGTTTCAGAGATGAAATGGTGATGTGTTTGGATGTAACGCACGTTTCCCTGCGACGCTTCTACCCACTGCAAGGCAGTCAAACTACGCCTGTCCGACTCGAAAACCACCAGTGGTTCTTCATCGATTACTGTCTCGAGGACGAATCCAAGGCCGAACGGAGAAAGCGGTTTGACGACTTTCAACATTTGCTTCATTTTCAGAAGACTGACTGCTCCGTCGCTGGTAGAGTATGCCAGTAATGCTTCGCCTTCCAGAGCGAAGATTGATCAGAGGGTGCCCAAACAAGGTTGAGAGTTGAGATAGCTTACAGGTTCGTGACTCTGAACTCGAGTCTGCGATATGCCACGAAGAGGACGCCATGTGTAGGATCCAGGTATCGGCGACAGGGACGTTTTGGACAAGCTCTACCTGAGCGTTACCGTCATACCTGCTCTGTACGTAAGGCCTTTGTCGATGCAGATGCAGCAGAGGATGTACCTTAGGAATGTCAACCCTCCTCCGCGATGCCCGCCAACGAGGAGCGAGCCAATTATTTTTGGGGTGGGTGAAAGGCCGAAGTCTGCTTGAGGTGTCCAAGTCACACCTTGACGGATTTCAGCGAGCAGTTCTCAAGGAGAATGGATGAATTACGGACTTGTGATTTGTGCGGACAAGACCTGGGAGACATTGAGGGGCTCATCCGTCCCCGCTCCGTGCGTATCCAATAAAAACTGAGTCACGTCGCATATCTGAGTGGACAGTCAGAAAGGCGGGACAAAAAGATGGTATAGAACAGACGTTACTTTATTCCATTCTCCTTTCAAACAGTTCTTTCCACTAGCCCATAGTGCCAGATCCATGTTCGTACTCAGGGTAGCAAGAACGCAACTATCAAGACACAGTGAGTTGTCTAGTGGGTATCAAAAATTTCGAAACGCACCCAGCGTCAGTGGTGGCATTACTCGGAGAAAGTGCCACTGCACACAAAGTCACGTCGATAGAACCAAGAGAGCCGGCACCCCATTCTGATCAGGTCAGAGGTAAGCCTTGGAACGAAGCTCAAGAGGAACGCGCGATTCAAACCCTGAGAGTAGTCCGACCATCTGCACGCGCCCGTCTTGTCGATTTGTATCATGGTCCTGAACCAGCCAAGGGCCGGTTGCCCATCGTCCTCCTCCTGGTCAGCCAATGGAGACCTCACAACAACGGTCGTATCAAAGTTAATTCCTGGATCGGGGGTCTGCGTATGGCGCATTATAAGGTAGATTATACAGGAGACATGGACACGACGCACAGACCATGATATAAACCGCGGTTTTCGTCGCCAAACAGGCCTGTCCATCTCCCGACCATTGCAAGCACGTAGGTGACGAGTAAGAAGTGACAGTAGGGACGTTCAGGGCAGTATATATGGGCATAGCTGCCGTCATAAGCGAGACGCGTCGTTGAGGGTTATCGCTAGGTGATTCAGTCGAGTTAGCATCGGCTGAACGATGAGTTGAGATAATGTGTGCTCACATCAGGTCCTAGATAAGTTATACAGCAGAATAGGGCTACAAATCAATCATATCTTCGAATACAAGCCAGGAGGAAGGACTTGAACATTAAGAACAATTTTGAGAGGCTTTGAGCAGAAACCTCCCCGTAAAATGATCGCTTACCTCATCAATGCCTCCTATCCGCCTGTTTTAGCTTCAACGTTTCAACTTCAACGATCTTGCCTTCTTTCGCCGCCGCCGCCAATAAATCTCTTTCAATCCTTTCCGCGACCAGCCGAGGGCTCGGTACTCCAGTATTCAGACACTTCGAGTAGTCACTTCGATTTGGTCCTGATAGATAGCAAGTCTTTCACATCAATATCTGCCAACTTCGCTGGACATCGTCAACCGTACTACTTAATACTCAGTCGCGTCCGCCGAGCACCGACTCCGCATGGCCTCAAGATTTTGGATAGGATGATGGAGCATAGCAACATTATTGCAGGACAAGTATGTACAGACTAAGTATGAGGTTCTAGCGGGATGATTATACAATATGGGGTACATATTAAAGCTGCATTCTATCCAGCATTATAGAGGGTTTATTCATGGTTTTCCAGATCTGACATGACGACTGTGTTAACCTTTGAATGGAAAGGAGATAGTTCAGAGACTCACCAACTAATCGAAATCTTCTTCGGTCAATAATCGTCCATGCAAGACCTTTCCGATGTGAGTGGGCAGATACGTATTGCCTTTGCGACGTAGCCCGACCAGTTCCTTCAAGAATGGCATTGGACTTTCCGTGAATGAGCAGCCAGCCAGCATGCCACCCCGCCTTTGTGTTGGACTAACGAAACCATCACTCTGAACAGTGATGTCGACGCCTGTGATCTGCTTTTCTGTGTAGATTCCGAGATATGCGCATAGTTGGAGGTATCTTTCGCGATCGTGGATGTACAGCTGCCCAGCGAAGAGGTTCAACTGGGAGATCGTTAGCACGTTGGGGGCCGTCCAACCTCGGGCAAGGGACGGGATGCAATGGAACCTCAGATCGTCGAAACCCTTCATCTCTCGGGTGACTCGAGCAGCGTAGGAATGGAGGTTTACGATGCGACTTTCTCGGATGGATGGAAGGAGGTTATTGACCTCGAATGGGCTTAGAACGACAAGCGCCTTGCTACGTCGACTGGAGAGGATCCAATTAACGGGTTTCAAGTACTCGCTACCATCTCCGTTATGATTGACCGATGATTGGATGGTTGTCGCGAAGTCCTTGGTAGCAAATAGATCCTGGGACCATAAATTGTCACCCGTCAACAATCGAGCAAGGTCGGCTGAGTTTAGGGAGCTGAACAGGGGGAAGAAAACCGGGGATCCGCTTGGGATTTCGCCCTTCTGGATGAACCTTAGAACATCGTCGTGAACTTGATGTGCCGCGGGCGCTGCCTTGGGAGGCCTTTCGATCTGACGTTCCTGTTCGATTTCGTGACTAACTTCTCGCTCCTGTTCTTCGTCCATGCCGATTTCACCAATTTGACTGACTCCCAGCATTTCTAGTCGTTCCTGAAGCGCCGGTATGCCAAAGATTTCCTGGCTATATGGAGACAAGGCATCTCCACCATCTCCCGATACCCCGTACATCGCCTCCAGCGATCGGGCTTCTGACTGAAGCCAGGTGGATCTCAACTGTGCGACAGCCGTACTGACATCGGGAGCCTGTGATACTCCACTCCATGATTCTGAGCGATGTGAGTAGTCAAGACCTTGCTGAGCCCAATGTGGGATGTGATGCTCAATGTCCATGCATGTCTCCAGCATCGACCACCTCAGGATATCGGTGACCTCGAGCTTCGCTGCTGGATCCTTGTCGGCTGCCTTGCGTATGCTCCGATCAACTTCGACAGGCGCGAAAAACATGATTGACTGTCCGTGTCCCAGTTTGCGCATTCGCATGCAACCTAGAACCAAGGTCAGTATGTATACGAGAATCGACTGATCGTGGAAGAACTTACCCTGGACCAAACGATCCTTCGTTACTTTTACACCTAGGGTGACAGCTGCTCGAGATTCCCGGGGCAACTTCAAGTCGGTGCCTCTGGTATGCGCGTCATCGAGATAAACGAGGCATCGCTCGAGCTGCTGCTTGAAAGGAGATGATAGCAGCGGTTCCGTGACGTCATCGCGGGTAAGAACTGTCAGCTCATCGTCTTTGTTGAAGAAGATCGCAGCGTCAACGTCTGGCCTGAGGACAAGCCATGCCTTAACCAGCTCTTGATTCTGCATCTCCAGCATCTGGGCCCCAACGTCTAACAGCACCTGGATCTTGGGTTCCTGGCGAACAAGCAAGTGCAAGAATTGGTCGACCGTGAGATGTTCACAACTTTGTCCTTGAGTACATTCATAGTGATCGTTTTCTGGCTGGAGGAGATACATGAGGACCTTGGCGTTCGTGCTCCCTTGGTCCAGGGGATCCTCCTGAGAGATCGACGTAGGCAGAAGATAGCGATTGTCGTTGGTACCACTGAATCCCGTCGTGACATGGTTCTTAGACTCGGCGATATCCCATCCGGATGTCGATAACTTTGACGGAAACTCTTTTGCAGCTTTCGGAAATACGACTGAAGATAGATAAAAGTTGACGACGACTCGGTTGCGGTGGAAGAGGGGGACGAGATGGCGGTTGTGCTGCTCCGCGTCTTCTGTGTTGATGCCGTTCACATTTCGAAGCTCATCGGGTACGACGAGACCTCGAATCCAGTTGTCGTATTCCAAAGCAGGACTATCGAGCTTGAAAAGCAGCTGGAGGCACACAGCAAGCTGTTCCGAGGTCAATCCCTGATAATAATAGGACAGACAGGTCAACGACAAGGCAACATCTGCATGTCCAAATTCAGCGCGAAGAGATGGGACATCCTTAGCTCGATAGGGAACTGCGAGCATCGATCTACTGGGGTCTAGACCATAGTCGACACGAAAGCGCCTTTCCTTCAATGAATATACGATGATGCCATGGGCAAGCAGGCCTCGAAGTAGAAAGAGGCAGCTCCAGTTGCCAGAGCGCTGGAAATGCTGCTCAAGGATCTGCTTATCCTGCGGAGGGACATCTATCTGGGTCATGAATCGTCGAATAGCATCCTGAACAGGAGCAGGAAGCAACCGGAAGTGGATGTTCGGGAGCGCGCCATCCAAGATATCGTCTGCAATGAGTTCGACCAATGCACTGCCGGGATCCGCATGAAGGATGCGGATACCGGGAAATGCTCCCTCTGAATTTCTTTGGACATCGACGTCTCGACTGTATAGGCGCTGGATATGGGAGATATGCTTCTGTACCAGAGAGAAGACTTGCTGGATGGTCGTCCAACGGTCGGGATGATCCTCAAGAGGTCTTTGCTGTCCGACAGTGTAGATTAATTGGTACCGAGCGTGGAGAATTTCATCGCTCTCATCGAGCACATCTCGCGAGTTTGAAGCTAGCCACTTCTGGCAGGCTAGCAACGAGCCTGCAATAGTGCGATCGTGGAGTTCTTCGGATGTCAGAAGGTGGTCAATCGCCATGAGGCGGAAGGAAAGAATGTGCTGAAGAGCGATCAATCGGAAACGATCAGAATTGAGACAAAAAAGGTACAAAAGCAGACGCGTTACCTCAGGCTGAGCCACCAAAATTCCACCGACATCGAGGCAGGTCTGGAAGAGAGCCTGCACTTGCTGAATTTCATCCATGCCCGACTTCATCTTTCGCGAAAATGGCATATAAAATATGCGTCGGTTCGTCAGGCCAGTCAGTCGCTCGGCCAGCACTTGGAACATCTGTCCTGCCAGTGACTTCAAAACGACTACCCGGACAAGCTTTGTGCCATCGGACAGTGCAGAGGCAACCATAGGAGCAATCACGGACGATTTCCCTTCCCCCATGTTGAGCTGCAGAACTGTATTGCAACCAGCCGTCGGATTGATCATCTCCTTGGCAACTTGTAGTTGGAGAGTCCTGGCGGTGAAGTTGCTTTCCAGCTGTGTACCGCTTAGTACATATGGTCGCCGACAG
>CEMG01175622.1:6180-16449 GCA_001179705.1 Baeospora myosura
GGAAATTGGTTCAAGTTGAAGCAGAGTGCCAGAGTGGGCACGGAGCGACGCAGGTGATAAAAAGAGCCAACCACGTGCGATAACGTAAGATGAGTTAGGTAAACATCCCCGTATATCTAGGGCGCGGCGGCGCTTACAGTGAAAGGCTTCGACTCTTTCTCCCTCCTTCCTCGATATCGTCCAACACCATTATTCAACTCCAAAGGGATTTCTATCATAATCTTGGCATATCCTGCAGATCAGTTCAAAATCTTACCTTCCACTTGAACTGACCCCGTCTTGCTGTAAACATCATGGATACTGTGGTGTCTTCGGATCGCTTTCCGTCCTATGATCTTGTCGTCTGCTTTCTCGAACACCTTCGAGACTACTTTCAAACTCTCGCTCTATGCTCGCTTGTAAATTCTGATTTCAATCGTGCAGCGGCGAAGATGCTATATTCAAGAGTCGTTCTGTCTCCCCGTTCCAGCGTCATTCTAAATTTAAGAGACAGAGGGATACCTTCTGTAAGTCCGCGAGCACCGACGAACCAGTTGCATGCTAAGGGAATTGACTTCAGGAACCCTCCTTGTTCTTATCGGCCAATCTTCCCCGTAACGTCTCCTACGTTCAGACTATAGAAATATCTGGTATGTTTGTGCCCAGCTCGCTGCCTATGCTAGTCTCAGATAGCTGCACATGCTTCACCGCTAGGCTTCCTCTCTGCGCGGCCACCTCCCACAAACCTGTTGCCCCAAACTATTCTGAGCCTCGTTAATGAGGCGAAGAATCTCTGCTCCGTAACCCTCGCTCCCCGTAGCTTTCACGAGGACTTGTTCGACGATGTACTTCGTGCACTGAGAGATTGTCCTTCTCTCACTGAACTGACAGTGAACTCCTCTTGCACGGACAATCTCAGAGCGCCCATCCTCGTTGAAATTCTCGGGCTCACAAAGCTGACCATCCAGAGTCCCGGTAGAACCATCCTCGAAATTCTGCCGGACTGGCTTGATCGACTATCGGGCACCTTGATCGAGTTGCACTTGCTGGTGAGACCTTCAATTTCTAAGCTCATGACTACGCACCTACCCAATCTCTTCCAAGAACAACTGCGGCTCGGTGACGCCTGGCGTCTTGAATTCTTTTATCCCATTTGTGAAGGAAGGCCTCCAATCTTTCTCATTGGGACTCTCGTATTCTCTGACCGACCAAGACGTCTTTACCTTCCTTGGTCAACTGCCCTTGCTGCACACCTTGGATCTACAGCACTATCTTGTAGGCCAACATCACTGCTTTTCCAATCGCATTTCCTAACATAGTACGGTACTAAACAGCAACTCAAAATTCCCCCGACCATGCCACCTTTGAAGTCGTTGCGCTCTTTCACCGTCCGCCACCAGGCGTACGAGGAAGAGGAGTACGGCCATCTCGTGAACTGGATCGTAAGGGCGATATCCAATTCGCCCATCGAGCGTCTCTCGACTATAAGCGACAGCGAGCCGGACTTTCCTGGGAGCCTGGAAGCTCTCGTAGACTGTCTCGCCGAAGCAGGCACCTTGCAAATTCTGAATTTTAAAACCATGGAACTCGAGCAAGGTGATATGGCGAAGATATGCACCTCCTGTACACGGTTGCGAGAGGTGGCGGTCGCCGTCGACATAGGGACGCTGGTCTGTATTCTCAATGTGTTATCCTTGCAGTTCCGGCGGCCATATCTGATCTACTCACAGGTCGCCTTTCCAGCCCTCTGTGCCGGATTAAAATTCCTGCATACGGCTGAATTCGAGTGCGTAGATACGATCGACGTCTCCGTGGAGGTGGCCACCGAAATCATGCGAGCTTCGCCTTCCCTGAGGAGGTTGCGGATTAATGAAGTGAACTGGGAGGTAAGAAGGCCATGTTGTCTACATTGGCTGCCAAGAAACTTACGTGGCGTACGTCGTGCTCTGCCGTCAGGCTTCTTGGGTACCAATATCCCCTTCAGAAGTGGTATTTGATGTCCGGGAAGTATCCAGGCCGATACTCCCTTGGTAGAAGTGGCCGCTAGATGTTGATTTCTAGAACACATTGGCTTCTCTCTACGATGTACATATGGCCGTGCTAAAATGCAATGCGAGGCGTGTGAGTCATGAAGGCTAGTACATATATATTGGCGCATTGCACCGAAGAGTGAGTGGAACGTCGTGAGCATACATGGGGTTTCGTGATAGATAGATAGATAGACTGTGGCTCTTGAGATGTTAAGACAACTGAAGAAAAGGAAGGGGGTATAGAGATGTAGAAGTATAGTGGTGAATAATCTAGAAGATGAGCTGCCGTGCGCATATCTACTTGGAGAAGTGTAATCTCTCTTGCTTTCCATCGCTCTCGGCATAGACTTCATACGAATCGTCTTGAGCAGTGACGTTCAAAGACGTCGCAGGAGCTGCGAGACATGGTCATAGAGAGCGGTTAGTATCTGCGAACGGGCCTATACGTCACGGATCACTCACCATACCACCATAGCGTCGTAACGCCTACGGGGAAAGTATACGTCGCCTGTATGTTCTTCAAGGAGAGTACCAACCAATAAGTGCTCACTACACACCTGCATGCCGCGGAATTCAATAGTCGTCAATACGGGAGTCGGGTTCCAAGAACCATTAGGACTGTCGTCCCCTAGAAGGTCAACCATCGTGTCAGTGATCAACACCAGTTAGGCTACGATGAAAGTCGACATGTGGTTACGCACAGTTGAGAACGACAAGGGAATATCTTAACCAGTCTGTAGAACTCACTCTTGCGGTGACATATGCGCCGACCACTAGAGCCCAGTTCAGCGTTCCACCAATACTTACCCCGATTCGCTTGCCCCATGGACCTCCGACGTCCTTTGGTAGGATGGCTTTGGATGCATGGGCCATCGAATAGACTGTAAGTATACTCGCACGGTCAATAGCCTATCCTTGTATGTAGGCCCATGCTAGAAAAGTTCGACGTACACTCCTGATTCATAGAGTAAGTGCCATCGCTGTTGACCGTGACAACGGCCCTGCAGCCATTGCCGCCACAGCTGTTCGTTCCGGGAAGTTTAGGATTACCATTTCCGTCCAATGCGAGATTCCACATAAGCCCGGTGTGAGAGTTATGCGTAATGGCGCCTGAAATAAGTTTCGTTTCGTTAGAGTGCATGACGTACCAGTGTGTATTTCTTACCGATGAAACTATGAAGAATGGTGGATGCGTCAGAAAATAATCAAGGCGCAACTTGACGATGCTATCTCTTACATGTTGTCCATATACCACTAAAGACAATTGCACGCGAGTCAGTCACACGGCAGTGCTCAAGCAGTAAACAGAGCAAACATGCTACCTTGATATCACTCCACCAATCGCTACCGATAGTTCCGGCACACTCTAAATTGGGGATTCAGCTTGCCATCCCGAAAAGTAATATAAATGCTACGAGCATACTGACCATTGAAGTAGATCTTGGAAGGCAGAGAGGAACCAGATTAGATACAGGCACTTTATTTCGTGACAGCGCCCCGACGACTTACTTCTTTGGTAGGATATGCAGTATGGAAGGTATCCTGATCGGTAACCGACCCCTGTAGAGCCATGAGCCAATTAACTGGGCTCGCCAATGAGCCACGTACCGAATAACAGTGAAAAGATACTCCATCAAACGTATTCGGGGCGGCCTGCATCAGCTGAATTGGGTACGTTCCAGCGTTGTTCCAATTATGATCATATCCTAGCATCCCAAAAATGAACCGGTTGGTATATTGGAAGCGTCACTACACGGGGACAAAGAGCTCACCGATGAGTTTAACCCCAGAGAAACCGTTGTTATTCATCAAAGTCCTCAAGGCTGTCCCAATCTGTGCCTCTTGCGCCGGTGTCAATGTCGACGTCGGGTACGTGGGGTTGCTGTTCAATGGCTCATTCTGTATATTGATGGCGTACAATGGGATCCCGTTGTTCTTGAAGCCTTGGAGGCATTTCAACAGATATGTCGCATCTAGCAATTGGAAACATTAGTCCCACGTTAACGCGCATATATCTAGGTGAAAGCTGAACAATTTGTGACGAGACTCGACTGGAGGGTGCCTCCATTCATGGTGCCAGAGCTCTTCATCCACCCGGGCTGTAGACAACAGAATGCATGAGTGGTCGTTTGAAAGCTCGGTAAAGGATTCGCACAGGTGACCATGGCGTAAGGTGTACTTTGATGACTAGGATTGGAAGTATTTCAGAGAAAGAGATAGACAGGTCATCACAGAACGTACGGCTATTAACGGACTGGATATCCTTGAGGACAGAAAATAGGTAAGAGGGCGCTTTGTTAATGTTGAAACTGCTGAACGACGTGTCCCCGCTGGTATCATCGAAACTATACACTAGATTTCAACGAACGCGTCAGAAATGAAACGATATCTGACAGGCAAGCGTACGCACATCCCGCAGAGAAATCCGACGCGCCCAGGTTGACCCGAATATATGTGAGACCAGCGGCATTGGCTCCGTCGGTAGGACTAAACAAGTAGTTCATCAATGTCCAGTAGTTGTTCGAATTCTTCGACTATCAAAACGAAGGGGTTCATTAGAGGCTAGGACTCGAGGAAAAACGCGTCGATTAGGTGCCCAACCTTCAAATTGTTCAATGTGAGAGCAGAAGAGTCGGCTTCGTTTGCGAAGCTGTCAGCGAAGTTTCCCCTTCTGGCCGCAGAAGCTCACTCACTGAGAGACGAGCCGAATCCCCAGATTGTCTGATATGTCTTCGTATCATCTACTATGATATCTGCTGAACCGATGACACTAGGTGTAACGAAGTTGATTGGGGTAGAGGGTTTGAGAGATGTGAAGAGTTTCGCCCCATCCCAGGTAGTTTGCCACTGTCAACAGCAAATTCGTCAGTTCAACGGTCACAGAACGCACAGGTCAGGTTTGAATAGCACTCACTATGTCCCATATCTGTTGAGAAGCAATAGGTTGTATGAGAGAGAGAAGACAAGGTATCACAAGGAGTCTTCGATGCATAGTGAGTGGATGAAAGGATGTCGGTAAGCACGTTGCGATCGTGCCTCTTAGTCTGCGGCGTATTCAATAATACGAAAGAGACTCAGGCTCTCTACCTCAGGTTCATATAAGTATGCTCCAGAAGGGTCAGCGGATCCAATACTTCCGCTTTTGTTATTCTGAAGACAACGCGACATCACATCTGAAGATAGAGCTTCTCCATCTTTGAATGACGATACAGTCGCAGAAGCACCAGATCTCCGAAACCTTGTGCGATATATCGCACAGAAGCATCCGAGGGCTTTTCACGAGTTGTCACCCGATAACCAGTGAATATTTAAATAGTCGCTGTTTGGAAAACACCTGCGATGGCATCGTCATCAGTAAGTATTTTAGGAGAATATAACGTATGAATTAACCCACCATAGTGAGATCAGACTGTCTTTTGCAGCCGTTTAGTCGGGGAGAAGGGGAAGAACGAACCATTACAGCATCGCAACGGTACACGGAATCAACTCGTTGCAATCGAATCATGTGCTACTACGTCAGTAGTACCCATTTCCAGCGAATGGGATGAAACCCTTCTGTAGGTGCATATCGCGCCGGTCTCTAAGCTTAAGTTTAGGGTAAGCTAGTCACACGCCTCGCGGAAACCCATAGAAAGACAGTTTGCAGCAGAGGAATCCTACAATTCGACATGATTAGAGAAATTCTAAAACAGTCCCAAAAGATCATCCTGCGGCTGCTGACTCTGCTGCTGCGCAGGTGACGAAGCTTGTGGTTGTGAGGGTGCAGTGGGTACCAGCCCTGTCGAAGGAGATCCGAAATCCCCCATGCTTCCTCCAAATGAGAAACTGTTCAGGCCAACTGATGTCTGAGGTGTCTGAATAGCACCGCCGCCACCACCAAAGATAGACACAAGGTCATCAAGTGGGTTGCTTGATGTTCCGGCAAGGAGGTTGGCTGCAGCCGGAGTTTGTGAGAGCATTTGAGTTGCTGCAAGACCAGAGGGTTGGCCTTCTGCTGCGGGTGCGTCATCGAAGTCGCTGTTGGTGAGAAGCAAATGACGATGTCAGCAGGAAGACAAAGGAGGCAATGATCAGACCACGTACAGTAGGTTCTCGACTTGCTGCCCAGCGGCGACTGTCTGGAGCGCTTTTTGTGTAGAGAATTGATCATCGAGTAACCTAGTGATGCCGAACGATCAATGATATGTATAAGAGGGAGGAGGATCGGGATACGCACTCATTACCCTTCCTCTGCATCGAGTCAGCCCCCACCCTACCTCTGCCAACAAAGGTCTCTTCCGGCTTATGGTAGACACTCGCCAAGCTCGAAATCTCGCCTAGAAGTTCTTCCAAAAGCGCCGCAGATACAGTTGTCCGCGGTATTGAGATAGGAGGGCGGTGTGCCAGAACGACTGCCTGAACAACAAAAGGAAATACAGAGGTGAGAAAAGTCATACCCCAGATGTCAATCAACAAGATGTGCGAACGCAGGGCATTCCGACATTCAATTGAAGGAATACGAGCACGAGCACGCGGAACATATTGCACGGATCTCTCACCTTGGCGGCTCCGGGATCCGTTGACAGCAAGCGCCAGTAGATATATGCCCGATCTCGCACATCAGGTGAATCACAATCCTTTGTGGCAGTATTAAGTACTCGCTGGACGATGCCCTGTGACGAGTCTGGTTTCTTCAAGAAGAGTTTGACAACTGCCGTAAGGGTTTGCAATTGGACCTGGGCAATTTCACATGTCAGTTTTTTTGAACAAGCCGACGGGATGGGAGATGAGGCATATTGAGGTGGCACATACGGGATAGGATTCGTCTGTGAATGTATCAACGAAGATACCTAACAGCTCATCGGCGTTATCGATTTTGTTGGCGTATTCTCCGATGATCCAGATAAGTGATGCTTTCGCCTCAGGCTCATCCAACTCGTCCAGATTGGCACACAAGGTCGGTATGATACCTTCGTATGTTGAAGGGTATTTCCGGAATATGTCCTGAACGAAGTTCATCTTAGAAACCTACAGAGGAGGAGGAGGAGAGGAAGACATACCTTCATCACGACGACAGCTTCTTGTACGACATAGCTCACACGAGTTGCAATGAGCTCCAAAAGTACATGCACACATCGTTCTGCGGCGACATCGATCTTCACAGCTGTTTGACCGATAGCTTTGATGCTCTTCCGCACAAAATCTACGTCGACTTCCGATGCATACCTTGGGCAAGGATGAACACAGTGAATCATAGGAGAGAATGGGAACGTACTCCTTCAACTCGCTCAACAAGGCATCCACATTGTTATCCCCTGCCAACTTCACCATGATATCCAGCTTCTCTATCTTCACGTAAAGCGGGTCATTGTACTTGCAAAAGAAAACCCGCATCTCATTCGACAGGATGTCAGGCCGTTTCTGCAGCAGAAGATTGATATTCCGCAGAGCTACCCATTGCACTTCTGGCGGGGAGGATAGGAGTGTGACGAGTGGGGGAGCCAATTTACGTATGAGTTGCTTAGTGAATTCTTCGCGTCGTACGCCACGCATGTGTATCATGATTACCTGTTGAGAGATTGTGCTGAGCGCGAGAGTTGTTATACGAATGAACGGAGTGACACACCTTGACAGCAGCCAGCACTACACTCCCATTGGCATGCTGGAACTGAGGCACAACTCGTTCGCAGATGTGCTCGCTTTCCTTCTCGTCCTGTGCCACGTAACGAGCCAGTGCGTTGAGGATAGCTATGCGACCCCATTCGGAGCATTCGTTGAGCGCGATCAGGAGTTTGGTAAGGATGGGGGCGGTGATAATGAAGATCGCGGGGTCCGACGACGACGTTGAAGGGAGGGATGTAGCTGCAATGTGTATGTCTGTGAGAGCTAGCACAGTGTTGGCCACAACCTTCGGAGGCGACAGAGATCAGTGTCATTCCGAGAGGACAACAGGACATGAACTCACCATAGGGTTACTGTCCGCGATCATCTCGTGCAACTGCTCTAGGAAGCCGTTATCAATGACCAGCTCGGGCTTCAGATCATAGAGCTTCGCCACACAGAGCGCGGCTGTCTTCCGCACGTATGGGTTCTCATCCCGGAGACACTTCTGCAGGGGGTCGCAAAGATAATCGATAATCTTCTCCGCTCTCAAGACACCCATAGTTCGGATTGCCAACGCCCGTACAAGGGGGTTTGGGTCGTCTGTGTCCTTGACGAATGTGTTGACCGCGAGAATGACGAGTTCAGGTTGTGTTTTGGCATAGTTCATAAGGTAGAGATATACGAGCTTCTTCTGCTCGAGGTCGTCTGTCTGCATGTTCTTGAGAACATCGGGGAAGAGACCGCTGACATCTGGGAATCCAATTCAGAAGAGCTCGCAGTGGAGGAAGCCAGTCATACCTTTGCCGACTGTCATCGACGCTATTGTCCTCTTGATCGCATCCTTTCGTTTCTCCCGGTATTCGCTGTTCAGGTCGACGCTGAGCTCATAGTTTTCGCCTTTCCGGGGAGCTCGTATGCTCATTGAGATTAGTTTCAAGAATTATACACGGAGTCGGAGGATGAGATCAGTTTGAGGCTGAGCCACGCGGGTCCACACAGCTTGCTTTCGTACCACGACCATCTCAGTCATTTGCGCAGTCTGTCGTCCCTCTTTCGATTTCAGGATCTGGAGATACTTGTCGATAAATCAACATTCAATCTTGTGTGAAGGCCCGGCCAAGTTGTTACAGCGCGGGCATCATTCTGCTCTTACCGTCGCGCGAAGCACAAACGATGGCACAGTCGCTCGCGCGGTACACCTCTTGGGTCTCGCTAATGTTCTATATGGCATGGATTTTACCCTACGTCAATTCGACGATGATCCCCAGCAAAGCCGAAATGTGTCCCGTTTACCCTGCGGCCGCTGTCGATGAAGGCATCTTTTTGTGGGCTTCTTAGTAATTCTGCGGGCTGATATAGGTGTTCCCATCTATTCACTCTGTCAGATCCTCAACCGCTTGCTCAGAACTACTTAAGACATCGACAGTCCTCCGCGAAGACTCTATACAACCACCCACCCATGTCGCCGTCGCCTCTCGTAGCCTTTGTCATCGGAGCCGGTGCCAACATCGGCCGTTCAGTGGCCACCCATCTCAAGAGCCAAGGATACGGCGTTGCGTGGGGCTCCCGCAACCCGGATGTCGAACGTCTCAAGAAGGAGGGATTCTTTCCAGTGAAGATCGATGTAACGAAGCACGAGAGCATCAAGGCAGCATTCGAAGCTGTCAACAAGGGCCTCGGTGCTCCCAATGTCGTCGTCTACAATCGTATGTCCGACGCCTCATTTACTCACTAAATCGCCGCCAATCATGGTCTAATCTGGTCTTCACCTCCAGCTATCACCTGGAACCCTCCCAGAAACGGCGACGATCCGCTCACCACCCCCCTCGACAGCCTCAAGCTCGACGTGAACACCGGGGTCGGCGTCTTCGCTGCCGCCCAGCTTGCTCTGCCTGGATTCCGATCCAGTGGCCACAAGGACCATCCCAAGGTCTTCATCGTCACCGGCAACATCATGCCATTCCACCCGCCCGACGTGCCACTTTATACTGGCCTGATCACACAAAAGGTCATAGGCTCGCACTTCGTACATCTCTTCTCGCTGTCTTACGCTGGTGAAGGGTTCAGGTGAGTACCTTTCGTGCCTGTCCATCAACTCTATGCGTGAATCCGATCTCGGTCTGATGTCGTCTATTATCATGTCTATGATTATCATAGATTTCATTTCGCCAGCCTGGTAGGCCCAGATGGCAAGATCCCGGAACCGAATGTGTTTCGTTCCAGCGGCCCTCTGCATGGGAAGGTGTATTGGGACCTCATCACGCGCAAGGAACCTGCGGAATGGGATCATAGGTACGTTTATATCTCATCTCACGTTCTAAGAATAGTGTTCTAATTAGATCGTGGTAGGTTCCTCGTTGACGGGAAAAGATACCCAGACTATTGAAATTTGATACCTCGTTTTCCCTGTGATATACTGTATGTATTATGATTATCGTTGAAGAATTCCTAACGGTTGTCTTCCGTTCTCACATCGACGTTCATCGCATGAGTGGGATGCAGATGTTCATCAGCGGGACCTGTTTCACCTGTTGGTCGTATCCACGGGAGCGAGATGATACGTCTGCCTTGGCTATTTTCGAAGATCTATTAAGTGTCAGGGTGCACTCGATTAGCGCGCTCAATCTGCCTCGACGTGCGGATACAAATCTCGTTCAAAACCAGTGGCAAGTAGTGG